>LGSM01000071.1:0-84678 GCA_001314345.1 Phytophthora multivora | reverse complement strand
CCTGAGTTGACGGTACTTTGGTATCTCAAGGCAATTCATACGATCTTCCGAGGTGCCAGGAACACGGTTTCATCAGAAAAAGAAAATATTTTTACATGCACACTACGCAAAAACTAAAGAGCTTTAGTTCTCAACCTTTGTTAATCGCTCGCTTTCCTCTCAAGCCACTTGTAGTGTGTGATCCATGAGGGAGTTCTCGATGCAGTCCTGGTGGCCTTGCATTTTCGCAGCTAAGCTGACGATCAGGAAGTTCGTGAGCGCTCGAATGGCGTCGGAGCCGAATTTGGCCTCTGTCTCGGCGTCGAACGAGAGCAATGAACAGCACTGGAGTTGTGATACCTCACGATCAGGTGTCGACGCTGTTGATCGCTTGGTCACGGCGTAGCTGCGCACTTGGTATCTCAACCCGGCGAGTCTCTTGTTCTTGACTTGAGCGGGATTTACACTTACGACAGCGATGACAACATCGCGGTCGGGTTCTACATAGCGCCGCACGACTTGCTTCATCTTTGCATCTGCTCGAGCACTGTTCGACTGCATCTCCTTTGTAAAGTCTTCCAGAATCGTGAATGGCACATTCACATCCTATTCAACATCAAATGGGAGTGTCAACAAGATCCCACACGACAATCCCAAGAGTGCAGGACGAAATACTGACCTTTGCTGTCTTCTCGTACACGCTGCCGTTGCCCAGGTGCTTCTCTGAGCCTTGAAAATGTTCCCATGTCGCCTTCGTCGCGTCCTGGAGATTGAATGGCAGCACCTTGTTGAAAAACAGCTCCACGTACTTGCCACCCGCGCCATCTCGAACTTGGACGTCACTGCGAGTCACCACCATCTCATTCAATCCGTTCGCTGCAAACACAGCGTCCACCTCCTGGTACGCGTTGTCCAAGTGCTGGAAAAGTCCCTGGAATTCGCCCAGATCTCCTCTCAAGTCCAGCGCTTGGTGGTTCGAGTATCCTGCTTCTGTGAAAAAAGAGCATTCAGCTCCCAACTGACTCGCTCGCTTCTGTAGCAAGCTGCGCAAATTATCCGCTACTTTCTGCTGATGCTCGATGACCATTTTAAGCCGGATGTTCTCGCACTCGGCCTTCTTACGGCGTCGTCGTTGGCTGTCAGCGATGTTCTCCCACACCGTCGTCATTGTCGGCGCGTTCATGGCCACAATGGCTTCAGCAGTTGGCCGTGGCGCTACAGACTGTCGACTCGGCGGCCTCACTTTGGCTCTCTTCACGGTGTCTGTCCCCTTCTGCTTCTTTAGAATCTCCAGATCGAGTTGCAGCTTCTCCAGTTGTTCTTTGAGGTATGCAATCTCGATCCGGCGGTTGTTGCGCACGTGGTTTGAGTTGCCGTAGACGCCCGCAGCTCGCAGCATCTTCTTACGCTCATTGAGCTTCTCGCGTCTCTCCAAATCCGCCTCTGATACTGGCGGTTGGCGCCGAGACGACGTGGAGGCGCGTGGAGGGTTTGAGGAATCGCCTGCGAACTCGTCCACGAAGGAGAGCGCCGCCTCCATGACGCTAAGGTCGGCATCTTCGAGGAGGAAGGACATGGTTTTAGTCTGCAAAGGTAATCAAAGCAAAAAATGTTGTGTACAGTTTGTCTCACTTGATTGTACGGTTCCGATAACTTCACCTGATTGGCTCCGATTTAAATACTTTACCATGTAGACTGAAGAATCAAAAGCGTATGAATGAGCCATGGCTCATAATCCACATCTGATCACCTGCGTGTTGCTGCGGTGCCATGGGTTTAACGGTTTTAAAATTGACAAGCTCTTCGCCTTTTTGTTTATAAAAGTGATTTTTTTTGCTGCATGGAGCGGTTTGGCACGCGCCTACTGGTGCGACACCGAAGGTACGACAAACACTGAAAAAGTAAACGATGTCTGCCCACGTATCCAGCCTTCGCCTTTGACAAGCATCCTCATTCTTCAATCTGCAGTCTTCGCATCAAGCAACAACAACACCAAAGCCAACCAACCAGCATGGCTCTCACCCTCTACGCCAACCTCATCAGCCAACCGTCCCGTGCTGTGGCCTGGATTCTCAAGCTCAAAGGTGTCGACTACGAGTTCGTGGAGATGAACCCTGGCACCGCCTTCTTCAATTCGGACGAATTCAAGGCCATCAACCCCAACCGTCTCGTGCCGGCAATTAAAGACGGAGACTTCCTGTTGACTGAAGGGATGGCCATCCTGCAGTACCTGGGAGACAAGTTCGAGTGGAATGGAGACAAGGACTTGTACCCCAAGGACCTCAAGGTGCGCGCCAAGATCAACGAATTCCTGCACTGGCACCACACGAACACTCGTCTGTTTACGCTCAATATCTTCCGCCCGGAGATCGCCAAGAAGCTCAACAACGCGACGCCGAAGGACTTGGCAGCTCTAGAAGCGAAGGATGCTCTGATTGCCAAGGAGTTCGCTCTGCTAGAGACATTCCTGGTCAACGACTACATCGCCCACACGGACTTCCCCACTATCGCCGACTTTGCCGCGTACTGCGAGATCGACCAGCTGGAGCTCATGGGCTTCGAGTTCTCTAAGTACCCCAAGGTCTCGGCTTGGATTGCTCGCATGAAGGCGATCGAGTACAACGATGAAGTCCACCAGCTATTGGCAGAATTAGTCACGAAGCTCGACTTACGCTCGTATCAGCCGTAAAACGAAGTATGAAGACAAGTAGAATTTAGCACGTTCAAACAACTAAGTACACTTTCAACGATGTTTCTACTTTAAAGCCGTTCTACGTGACTACCACCTTGCTTTCTGGGGTGATGTTTGCATTGTTGAACACGCGAGCTGTGTCCTCCAGGTTACCCAGTAGTTGCAGAATTGGCGACAGTACGTCTACATTGTACTTGATGCTATCGACACGCTCCACATCGTCGCTCCACTGGAAATGAACCCACCCGTGCATCTCAATCCGTTGGCCTTGAAGCTTGGCAGACACGTCTTCATCTCCTACGAGGTGAGGGAACGCACAGCAGATCGTCTTGTCGGACAGAGTAGCAACACTTCTGACTGAGGCAAGTACCCCACCTTCAGCACAATGTTCCAGACGTACCAGTTGAATAGCGATACCCTCGAACACGAAAGAGAAATCTCTCCAATGTTGCAAAATAGTTTCCACTCCGTATCCTTTGTCATCAGCCACTACATCCGTCGTCATTGTCGCCATGCAAAAGTCTCGTTGAGTAGGAGCTCCAGCACTGCATGAAGCCGAAGGAACTTCAGCTCTGTAGCCATTCCGAAAGAGACGGAAGTATTCGGCCGCGACGTGCCAAATGGTTTGACTTACCGAGACGCTCACAGCGAGAATATGCCGTTGCACGTGGAGTCGCTGGAGTTCCTTTTGCAGTTGCTGGATGTCTCTTTCCAGTCTTCCCATCTTCTCCCGCTGCCGAATCCTGTATCGGGCTTGGTGCAGTCGACCTTGTTTCCGACGCTGCTCGATCGCGTACTCCTTTGCAGCCGATGAGGAGGGTGGAGGTCTGTTGTCATCTCTCACACGTGAATGGAACGGAAGACGTTGAATCACGGGGCCGATAACACCTTCGGTGAGTGTGTGGCGGTTAGGCGGGAAAAGTGAGTCGTCCATAACGTCAGTGTGTGCTTCGACTTGACTCTAGTCTTGAGGTCTTAGCAGGGAGAACGAGAAATGATGCTAACGGGATAGAAACCGGTTCAACCAAATATTGGAGGGAAAGCAGTTCATGCTGGTCATCCGGTTCGAACCGGTTACTCATTCATGATGCTATCATTTCGCTCACGATGAGATGATCTATTATGTAATGGATAAAGTCCTGCATTGCTGTCACCCTCCTTAGAGCTTGGACAACTAACGCGTTCTCGATACGATCTCAGTGGTCTTAAGTCTCCATCGCCCAATTCGCCATCAAGAATATGAATGACCTCAGTCGCTTCAGTCTCCAGATGCTAAAAGTTCCTCAGCGCTTGGTCTATGAGGCGGTTCTCGATGCCGCTTTGGTGCACTCGCATGTTCTGGGCCGTGTTGACAATGAGGAAGTTGGTCAGGGCTCGCATGGTGTCGGGGTCGTATCTCAACGTAATGTCTTGGTCGAGAGAGATCAAGTAGCAAAACTGCAACTGGGATAACTCCTGCGAGGGCGTCGAAGCGGTCGAGCGCTCTGTGAGCGCGTAGCCGCGTAAATGGTACGTCAATCCCCGCAGCTTCTTGTGTTTAATCTCCGTTGACGCAACACTCGCGACCCAGATCACGATATCGCGGTCTGGTTCAATAAAGCGGCGCACCACTTGCTTCATCTTGACGTCTGCCCTTGACTTGTTGGAATAAACTTCCTTCGTGAATTCCTCAACGACGGTGTAAGGCTCGTCCAGGTCCTAAAACAGCTCCAAGTTAAGAGAAAACTACCACTCATACATTGGCAGTAAGTAATCTACTGCTCACCTTCTTTGCCTTCTCGTAGAGACTGCCATTGCCCATGTGCTTCTCTGTCCCTTTGAAATGGTCCCATGCAGCTTCAGTCGCGTCGTGCAAGTTGAAAGGAAGTACCTTATTGGAAAACACCTCGAGGTATTTGCCACCGACACCTTCGCGTACGTGGACATCACTGGAAGTGAGTACCATATCTGACAGTCCATTGGCAGCGAATACTGTGTCAATATCCCCATAGGCAACTTCCAGGTGTCGGAAAAGCTCCTGGAACGAGCTCAAGTCTCCACGGTAGTCCAACACGTGGACAATTTGGTGCTTGGGGCAGTTTAGACTCGAGAAACACGAACAATCCGTTGCCTACAGTAGAAACCAAGTTAGTGTCGATACACGTACGCCATTGGCATCTTCCGGACAGGATATGCACCAGTTGACTCGCTCGCTTCTGCAATAAGCTCTTTAGAGTGTTTGCGACTCTCCTTTGACGCTCCATCACGAGTTTCAAGCGAATATTTTCACGTTCTGCTTCTTTACGACGAAGCTGTTGACGGCCAGCGATCTCCTGCCAAACGCTGGAGATCTGTGAGCTCGAGTTTGTCACGACCAGCGCCTTCGA
Source organism: Phytophthora multivora (assembly GCA_001314345.1). Taxonomy (NCBI): domain Eukaryota; phylum Oomycota; class Peronosporomycetes; order Peronosporales; family Peronosporaceae; genus Phytophthora; species Phytophthora multivora. Next base: position 79,641 of record LGSM01000071.1, on the reverse strand, counting down.
ACTTGATCGTTGTGTAAAATGTGCTCCAGTAGGTTTCGGTTGGGTTTTTAAAGTCTTCAAGTCGATATGGAGCTTCTCGATTCGTTCACGGAGGTAGGCGATTTCCAGCTTCCGTTCGTTCCGCACGCGGTTCGAGTCGCCGTAGATGCCAGCTTTGCGCAAGAGCTTCTTCCTCGCGTTCCTAACCAGGATCTTCTCCCGTTTACTCATCCCGGTCATGTCCAGGCTGAGAATCGAAGGCACTTGAGACGTATCAGCTCGAAGGAACTCCACGACCTCCACCGATTCTTCTTGTGGCATTGTTACTGCGTCCATTTGGAGCTGAGCTGGTGCCTTTGACGCCGCGGCCTTCAACGCAGAAGAAGCCTCTGACTCCGGTTCGTCGAACAGGAACTCGTCGATGAAAGACATCGTCGCCTCAAGTACTGCATCGTTATCACCTTGGAGCAGTGCCATGGACCACTGGACGCCAAGCCTTGGCTCTCCCTCCTTTGCCAGTGTCACAAAGGCATGCTTCCGAGTTCTGTAGACGTGACAAAGATCAAGAGATGGCATGATAGACACATGAAGATTTGCTACTCAAGTCGAAGCTTGGCGTTCCACGAGTCTACTGCATATGCTCTCTCAGCGCTCGATCCACTAAGACACTCTCGATACGAGTCTGGTGGTTGCGGATATTCTGCACCGTGTTGCCGATCAAGAAGTTAATGAGGATTCGCGCGTTCGCAGGGTCGTATTTCGCTTGGTCCAGTGAGATCAACGAGCAGAACTGCAACTGCGAGAGCTCCCGCTCGGACGTCGAAGCTGGCGAGCGCTTCGTGAGTGCGTATCCTCGTAGATGGTACGTCAGTCCTCGCAGCATTTTGTGCTTGATCTCGGTAGGTGACACGTGCGAAATCCAGATGACAACGTCTCGGTCGTCTTTCTCCACGTATCGCCGCACTACCTGCTTAACCTTGATGTCTGCTCTCGAGCTGTTAGAGTACAGCTCCTTCGTAAACTCTTCGATGATCGTGTAGGGCTCATCAAGGTTCTGTTTAGCAGATTAAAAAACAAAAACAGGTTAGAGCCAAGTGTAATACATGGGGAAAATGAGGGATTTGGCGTACTTTTGCTGCTTTTTCGTAGATGCTACCGTTGCTCGAGTGCTTCTTCGTGCCCTTGAAATGGTTCCAAGCGGCCTCCGTGGTGTCTTTCAAGCTGAAAGGCAGTAGTTTGTTCGCAAACAGTTCCAAATACTTCCCACCGACACCTTCTCGGATATGGACGTCACTAGGCGACACCACCATGTTCGCCAGTCCATTGTCTGCAAAAATGGCGTCTACTTCTCGGTAAGCAGCTTCGTTCAGGCGGAAAAGTGCTTCAAAGTCGGAAACATCCCCTCGGAAGTCTAAAACGTGCAGAAGCTGAGGCTTCGGAGGGTTTACGTCCATGAAAGAAGTGCACTCGCTCGCCTGATAAAGAAGGTCACAGAGTTAACTAACTGGTTGCTAAAACGTAGTTCTCCGCTCGTCTTACCAATTGATTCGTTCGCTTCTTCAGTAAACTCCGAAGGTTATCCGCCACCTTCCGCTGTCGGTCGACAATGAGCTTGAGACGAACGTTCTCCACTTCACACCCTTCTCTGCGTCTCCTCTGGGTATCTGCAATAGCCTGCCACATGCTCGGAATCTGCATCGCCGTGACCAATTCGCCAGTATTGAGCCTCTGTGTGTTCTTCTTTCGCTTTGAGTGATTTTTCTGGGTCTGTAGAGTCTCTAGGTCGATCTGTAGCTTCTCGATTTGGTCTTTGAGCAGCGCGATCTCCAGTCTGCGAGCATTCCGAGCTCGATTCGGGTCTCCATAGACTCCGGTCTTGCGTAGCAGCTTCTTCCGCTCATTCGTCCTCCTCCGCTTCGTCTCCTCGTCCTCAAGAAGCAGCGCCGGTATGCAAGTAGTGGATAATGACAAGAGTGAAGGTCCATCCTCCTGGCGCTTAGCGGAGACGTCTCCGTCCTCGTCGAACGGGAACTCGTCGAGGAAGGACAGTGCCGCCTCCAGCGTTTGGTCATCGTCGCTACAGAGCGCCATAACCGCTGAATTCCCACTTGCGCTTCCTAACAACGAAGCAGATGGTCAACAGTGAGTCATGTCGCGATTTGCTGCTTACCAGTGCGTTATCGGGGGATGATGGATCAAGAAATAATGACACTGTCGTATCGCTTTAAAAGCATCAAATAGATCAAAACGCAGTTCCTACATTGCTAAGGGGGACATCTACGTGTCTAGCAGGCTCGTTGCATGCGTTGACTGAGCACTTGTCCGACCAGAACGTTCTCGATGAGCTCCTGGTCGGCCTTGATGTTGCCTGCGGTGTTACCCAGCACGAAGTTGCTGAGTGCGCGCATGTACGCGGGGTCGTACGTCCGGCCGTCGTCGTCCTGAAGTGATGCGAGAGTGCAGAGCTGTAGTAGCGATAAATCATGATCGTCGGTGGCAGCGGCGGCGCGCTTGATCAGGGCGTAGCACCGGTAATTGAAAGAAAGTCCAGCGAGCGGCTTGTGCGCGATGGAGACGGGGGATACACTCGCCACCAGGATCACAATCTCGCGCTCAGCTTCCACGTAGCGCCGCACGATCTGCTTTACGCGCACGTCCGCTCTCGCCGTATTGGCGAAGAGCTCCTTCGCGTAGTCCTCGATGATCGTGTACGGGGTATCAAGGCTCTGGTTCGACACAAAACAGGGAGAACGTTAGCTCTCGGTATGGATGGCACTCGCATCTCCTACACCGGCTCACCCTGGAAGCTTTATCGTAAAGGTTCCCGTTTCCTCCGTGCTTCTTCATGCCCTTGAAATGGTCCCACGTCGCCTCCGCAGTGTCCCGCACACTGAAAGGCATGGCTTTATTAGCGAAAACCTCGAGGTGCATCCCGTTCGCACCTCTTCTCGACCGTAGCTGCACGCCATGATGACTGGCTTCCGTCGTGTTCAACCGGTTTGCAGCAAACACGTTATCGACCTCACGGCGCGCCGTCTCTAGTTCTGTTAGCAGCCCTCTAAAGTCCGTGATATCAGCCCGAAAGTCCAACGTCCGGCCTGTAAAACACCTGTTCAGCTTCGGGTTCGACAAGGCTGAAAACTCGGCCATCTACAGACAACAATGACCAACGAATCCATCGCAATCATCAGCTTCACGCCCCTCCCTCCTAGAAAACGACAACGTCCCCACCTGCTGCTTAATTCTCGCCTGCACGAGCGTCTCCAGCGCTTCCGCTAGTTTATGCTGCCGTTCAACAATGAGTTTCAGTCGGACGTTCTCCTTCTCGGACTTGTCCAGTTGTTCTCTCTGTCGACCGGCCACTTCCTTCCACGCACTCGACACCTGCGGGTTCGAGCTTCTCATCACCAACGCCTTGTCATTCCTCTGCTTCCTCCGCTTCTTTCCCTTCTCCTCCTGAAGCGTCTTGAGCTCCAGTTGCAGCTGCTCGAACTTGCGTCGCAAGAACGTCATCTCGAGCTTGCGCTCCTTCCGGGCCCGGTTCGGGTCGTCGTACAGTCCGGCCTTGCGCAGCAGCCGCTTCTTGGCGTTGGCACGAGCTCTGCGCTGCATCTCGTCGTCCGCTCCAGGCGGCTGCGGGCCTATGACTGGGAGCGCCTCCGTTCTCATCATCGCGTTCGATGGGGAATTGTGCGCGGGAGACGACACGTCCTGGAACGGGTACTCGTCCACGAACGACAGAGCCGCCTCGAAGGCGCGCGCAGCGTCCTCGTCCTGCAGAAACGCCATGCTTCGACCGCTGCGCTTTCTTCTCTGCTACTGTATGAGCTTGTCAGGGCTGACGATGAGCACAGCTAGAGGACACAACAACCGGCAGTGCAGATTACCAGCGCCAGGTAATCATTTTATCACAATATAGAGGTCTTTCATACCAAATTTGTGTCGAAATATATTAGAAAATTTAAGGTTCCTCTAGCGTTTTATACGTGGAAGAGGTAAACGTGTTGATTCCTTGTTTACGCGTCAAGTAATTTGTTGAGAAGCAGCACTTACTTGAACTTTTAACAGTAGACTGGAATCTACCTACGTTGCTGAGACGTTTAGGACCAACTGCTTCACTGCTGGTCCAGCGTTTGGTCCATTAGCACGTTCTCGATGAGCTCCTGGTCGGCCTTGATGTTTCCAGCTGCGTTGCTCAAGAGGAAGTCAGTGAGCACCCGAATATACTTTGGGTCGTAGATCGTGCCTTCCTTCGTGTCCAACGTCACGTGCGATACGAGCTGCAAAAGCGACAGCTCCCGCTCGACTGTGGACGACTTCGCTCGCTTGATGACAGCGTAATTGCGGTGGTGGGAGACCAACCCAGCAAAAGCTTTGCGTTTGATCTCAATCGGAGTGATCGTCGCCACCCAAACCACAACTTCACGGTCGGCTTCAACGTAGCGCCGTATGATCTGCTTCACGCGGACGTCTGTGCTTGAATTACCCGCGAACAGCTCCTTGGAGAAGTGCTCAATGATAGTATACGGAGTGTCGAGGCTCTATAGGCACAAGAAAACGCCAGACGTCAGAGGTCTTCTCACTAACGATCCACATAAAATATCCACACCTGTGCGGCCTTGGAGTATAAATTCCCTCGGTGCTTCTCAGAGCCTTTGAAGTAATTCCAGGTCGCCTCGGCGGTCGCGTGCAGGCCAAAGGGCATGACCTTGTTCGAAAACACCTCGAGATACATCCCGCTCACGCCTTCACGCATGTGAAGATCTTGCTGTGTTAACTCCATCGCTGCAAGACCGTTGGCCTCAAGTACCGCGTCAACCTCACTATACGCTGCGTCGAGATACTCCAGTAACTCCTGGAAGTCGGCAGCGTCTGCACGAAAGTCTAATGTGCGACCAGAGGGACAAATGTCCCCTGGCTTTCGAATCGAGGAGGAGCATTCTGCAATCTTTACAACACCATACACTGAAAAGTTAACCCCTCATAATATAGTCATCACCACCAACGAAGTTGATCGTACCTGTTGCTCAGCTTTCTTCCGTAACAAGCTCTCCAAACTCTTTGCCACTTTGATCTGCCCCTCCAAAATGAGCTTCAGCCGAACATTTTCACGCTCAGCTTTCTCTCTTCGACTTCTCTGACGACCTGCAAAGCCCTCCCAAATACTCGAAACTTGTACCTCCGTCGCGTTCGTCGGCGCATCACTAGCACAGTCCCCAGTAAGGCGCTGTGCCGCTAAAACTCTCGAGTTTGGCTGAAGTGGTCGTTCCTTGAGTGTATGCAAATCCTTTTCTAACTGCCCCACTTTCTCCCGTAGGTACGCAATCTCCAGCTTGCGTTCATTGCGCGCACGGTTGGGGTCACCGTAGATGCCAGCCTTCCGCAGCATCCGTTTTCTTTCGTTGTCGGCTGCTCGCCGTCTCGCTTTGATGACTTCAGTGGCTGGACGCGCAGCAGTTCCACTGATAATGGATGTTCTTGGTGTTTGGCAGGGCTTCTGGCTTGATTCGGGCGCATTATTCATAAGGACAGAGGCTGACGTTCTACTAGCATTGCGGTCGTGGTCTCGGACTCCGTTTGATGGCGTTTCTGATCCATTCGCGACAGGAAGCCTCACAGTGTGTGATCTGCGCGCTGCTTCATCTGTAGGCAAAGTGTGGTCGACGGAGAAGTCGTCGATGAAGCTCAGGACGGCTTCGAACGCGCGCATGGCATCGTCGTCTTCGGTCAGGAAGGAGGCCATCGCCGAAAGTGTTTGAATTTGATTGGACCAATTGCCAAGGTACTATTTTATATGTGGACCAAAATTTAGGTGTGGATGCTTGTCAAGGACGCAGCATTTGGTCCATGAGGACGTTTTCGATGAGCTGCTGGTCAGCCTTGATGTTGCGTGCAGCGTCATTCAGTAGGAAATCGGTAATAGCTCGAACGTACTTTGGGTCGTAGATAGTCCCAGTCTGAGTGTCGAGCATCCCATGCGACACGAGCTGGAGCAATGACAGCTCGTGCTGAGGAGTGGAGATCTTGGCGCGTTTGATGACTGCGTAGCTGCGGTGGCGAGAAGTGAACCCGCCAAACGGTTTCTGTGTGATGTCGACTGGCGTGATTGATGACACCCACACAACGACTTCGCGGTGCGCTTCGACATACCGGCGGACGATCTGCTTAATGCGGACGTCCGTGCTTGAATTACCAGCGACAAGCTCCTTGGAGAAGTGTTCGATGACAGTGTACGGAGTATCGAGGTTCTAGCGTTGCACAGCGAATAAGTAAAAGGGAACAACATACGCCTCAATGGAGTGTTCAGAACGTACCTGAGCCTCTTTAGCGTACAAAGTGCCCCGATGCTTCTTTGAGCCTTTGAAGTAGTTCCATGTTGCCTCTGCAGTGGCATGCAAACCAAACGGCATCACCTTATTGGAAAATACTTCAAGGTACATTCCATTGACACCCTCCCGCATTTGCACGTCGTGGAGTGTCATCTCCTTCCAAGCCAGTCCATTCGCAGCCAGCACCGCATCGACTTGGCTGTAGGCATCATCCAGATATTGCAGCAGTCCCTGAAAATCTGCAGCATCAGCTCGGAAATCCAACGTGTCTCCTGAGGGACACGACACGTCAACTCGCTTCTGAATTGATGCTGAACATTCCGATATCTGCAATAAGGCACAAAAAGTCACTTTCCATGCGTTACCGTCAGAATTACAGTAGAGTACCAGACCTGTTGCTGAGCTCGTTTAACCAGGATGCTCTCCAATCCCTTCGCCACTTTAATCTGGCTCGCAAGAACGAGCTTTAGTCGGATATTTTCGCGTTCTGCTTCCTCCCGTTTATTTCGCTGTTCATCAGCAAAATCTTTCCAGGTATTCGGTCTTGCTGATAGCTGTTCTCCAGATAAGGCTTCATTTTGACCACCAGAATATTCGCTTTGCTCTGTCAGTAGTCGGGTTACTACAGTCGATCGCTCCTGTACACTCCGCAAATCTGCCTCCAGTTGCCCCACTTTCTCGCGCAAATAGGCGATTTCGAGCTTGCGTTCATTGCGAGCACCGTTGGGGTCTCCGTAAATCCCAGTCTTGCGCAACATCTTCTTTTTTGCGTTAACAACTGATCGTCGGCTCGAACGGAGAAGCTCTGAGACCGGTGGAACATCAGAAGCAATCGCAGTGCCACGTTCCAACAATCGTGCAGAGCGACGTCGCCCTGGATTACTTCTCTCCGCATTACGAGCAGATTCCGAGTCGTTCTCGTTCACCTGAAGCAGCGTATCCTCAATTGTAGGCATTTCGAGCTCCTCGTCGAGTAGCAACTGCTCAGTCGCTGCATCATCCACTGCAGCAGCACCCGTCAATGGACCATCGGTAGCAAATTCGTCTACGAAGCTTAAGACCGCCTCAAACGCCTCGTCGTCGTCGGCGAGGAACGCCATTCGTGGTGTCCAGGAATTTACAACTGCAAGACACAGAATTTGTGACCTGATCTGGTCCGACCAAATCTAAAATGGATACAACAATGTTCACCACACCACATTTTCTTTTTTTGCCACGTCGATACATCGCAGTGCACGAGCTTCCGCAATAGATTGCCATGGCCCAACCCGGTGCGTCGCCGTCTACGTCCTCTCCCTGTCTTCTCCCTAACGCTCACCAGCTCCCCGTGTATGAACTTCACTATGTAGGCTCGTTTCCGAACCCCAGCAACCGCCAGCGGCCGACGCAGTTCAACGCGTCGCCAGGCTTCGGTGCCGCACCGCAATTCCCGTCGCAACCGGCCATGAACCAGCAACGGACCCCCCAGCGAGGACCTGCACACCAGTTCTATCAGAAACCTGCAGCTGCTCAGGCCCCAATGCAAACTCAGGCGTCCGACGGATTCTTTGATCAGCAGGCTGCTCCCGCCTTCACTCAAGACGTGCGTGAATGAAATTTACAGTGCTTTTAATGCAGGATTGAACTGACTTTGCTGGTGGATGTTGGGCAGTATCACCAACAAGGGATGAATGCGATGCCTCCTGCCCCGCAGCAGTTCCAGGCGACGCCTGCTGGCTTCCAACACCGTCATCCGACGCACGAGAACAACTTTGGGGGCTACGGACAGAACCCTCCGCAGCAGAGCCCGCCGAACAGCAACCCGCGGCCGCACGCACAGCATCCCCAGCAGGCAGACTTCATTAACCAATTCTCCAGGTGGATATGGATTCTTTTTTTTTGTGAGAGGAACGGTAGTGGGGAATGCTAAAGTTTTGGTGTTGGTTATAGCAACCCGATGGCAGGTTTGGCAATGAACAGCGCGCAGGATTTCTTGCAGAAGCAGTCGGAGATGTATCTACCTGGCGCGTATGGCGTTTGGGGTAGCTTGAAGTATTACTTCACTGTTAACAACTCTTACGTAAAGAGTCGTCTCAAGGTGCGGATGTTATTGGCTACTCGTATGTTCGTTATTACTGTGGTTCTTACTCTTTCATCCTTAGATCTTACTGCTCCCGTTCCGACACAAGAACTGGCGCCGCATGGGCAATGGCGAGCAAGACGAGTCAAAGCCGGTACGGGTATTGGAGCTGGAAAGATTTCTGTCACTGCTGATCGATCTAACCGCAGAGTGGTTGTCATTTCAGATGCAGTATGCTCCTCCTACTCGTGATAGCAACGCCCCAGATCTGTACATTCCGCTGATGGGATTCCTTACCTACATTCTTATTGTGGGCTACTCCAAAGGCACTTCAAATCAGTGCGTTGAAGTAGTTGTTGTTCCTCCTCAGTTTACAACTTTACTAACGGTAAAAAACTTCTCAACAGGTTCAGCCCAGACGTCATCACCAAGGATGCTAGTTACTGCCTTGTGATGCAGTTGATCGAGATCGGCGTGCTGGCTGCTTGCCTCTACGTGCTGAACAGCTCCATTTCGTTCCTGGATTTGGTATCTTTCTCCGGCTACAAGTACATCCCGTTGGTGATCAACACAGTCGTGTTCCAGTTGCTTGGCTCAATCGCCTACTACGTGTCACTCCTATACACTGGCGTTGCGGTGTCTTATTTCACGGTGAGTCGGCGTTCTTCGCGAGCTACAGACTTAATCTAACACGGGTCTGTGGTATTGTGCTATAGCTGAACTGCATGAAGGGCAGCGTAGCGGAACCAGCGCCTGAAAACCGTCTCTTCCGGAACTACTTGCTCTTTGGGTGAGGATGAATCCGTGGCCTTCTCCTTCCTTCACTCGTTACTCATAATGATCGGTGTTTTTTGCTTGAATGTTTCAGCGTGTCATGCTTGCAGCTCGTCCTCGTATGCTGGATTTCCTACACCACTGCGCCGGGCGAGTAGATTGACGGTAGACGCTGCACTCAGATGGAGGAGATCTGACTAAATGTGACGACGATCTACTGCTACATGCACTTGCCAGTCTTCCCGTGTGCACCACAACCTGATTGTAACCGAAGCAATGTCGCTGAAATCTGAATTGTGTTTCTCCTTGCGTTCTTCCCTTGCTCGTGAAGTACTCGCCGTGACGGATAGATCTTTTCACACTGGGCGGTGTTAAAAAACACCTAGCGACGGATCACCCGCATGCTCATATACGAGCACTGGGGCGATCTGCAGCTCAACTATGGTACACAGTAAAAAACAATATGCAGAAATGCAGTGACACACCAGATCGAAGGACTGATCCACCTGAATACAGTGAGGGGCAGTGATGATTGTCAGGGGGACAGGACGTCCTTGCTCCTGCCAAATGGGAGCAAGAGGCATGCTCAGTTGCAGTCGCGCCGTCCTTGTCAGACACTTCGCCCCTCTGGTGGTAGTTCACTCCTTCAATCTGGTTGTCGACGTTACTCTCAAGTTACGTCACGACGGCCATGATGTCCACGGCGTCAAACTGGAAAGACCCGAACGGTGTGGAGCTCGTCGACTGACGTGGGGGGCTCGGCGATGGACACGTCTCCTCTTCCACTCTCTTTAAAGGCGCTGACGAAGGTCGTGTAAGGATCTGCACCGGCTTCAGGCTCTTCGGATTAAATAGTGGAGCTTTCGCTCGCGTTGTGGTTGGACGCGACGACTGTTTGCCGAAATCGTGCGGGTTACCATCGTACTCAAACTTCTGCCCCGTCAATCGCTCGTTCACACTGAACATCTCTTCCACGCTGAAGCCCTTCTTGGCGCCTCCAAAGGTCTCGTCATTCAAGCCATCGTACGAGGTAGCTGTGTCAAACTCCGTGCCGAAGTGGCCGCGGTTGGCTTTCTTGGAGCCGGTAGTAGCTGGTCTGTCATTGTGGGGGGTCGAAATTGACCGCTCTCCCTGTCGGTTCTTCTTCTTCGTGCCTGTCTCCGAAAGTTGCTGAGTTGCGCCGTTCGTGAGCAACGTCAACGGACGATTCCGCGGTGCAGAAGCTGCACGACCTGTGCTGTTAATTGCAGCGTTGCCGCTTTTCTTCTTGCTCGCTTTCTGACTCTTGACCCAGCGCTTCAACCTTGACATGAACGGCATGACACTCCACGTCTTCTTCGGCAGTGCATCGAACGGGAACCACTCGATAGTGCTGATCTCTTTACGCGTTTGCGGTGCGAACGCGTAGCTCTCCGGCACATCTGGGCACATGTACATCCGCATGCGTTGATCATTTGCCACGAACTCCAGGTACTGCTTAGGCGAGAGACTCTCTCCGACATCGTAGCCGCATTCCTCGAACACTTCTCGCCGTGCACAGTCCATATCGGACTCTCCCTCATTCACTTTACCACGAGGAAACGTCCAGCTTGTGCCCTTCCAGTTGCGCACCAGCACGAGCTTCGTGCGTGCGGAATTGAGCAGAATGCAGCCCACAACGGGCACTTGACGCTGGTACGTCTTGAAGTCCTGGAACAGCTCGTCGCAGCGGTGTGCGAGCGGCCGCAGCAAAGGGCAATGGGCGAACATCTGCCGCGCAAAGTCGTTGAGCTTTACGTGCTGCAGATGCGCGTACTGATCGGCGTAGAAGTCCTCGTAGAACCAGAAGCACTGCTCGATCTGGAAGAACAGGCGCTCGCTCGAGGCCAGCTCCGACTCGGGCAGGTTCACCAGGAAGCGGCTCTGCAGCTCGTCCATCACCTCAGCCAGATTCGGCTTCTTCTTGGACGTCTTGGACGTCATGGGGATTCGGCTCGTTCTTGGGCTTGCCGTGTGCGGTTTCTTTTCTCTTCTGGGGCGATTTTCAGGAAGCGGAAGGAGGAAACTGGGGGGCTTCAATATGTAGCTCTAACAATGAATGTTTGGAGAGAGACGATAGTGTGTTTGCGACCGAATTTGACAGGTTTATAATACCTACGCTGTTTCCAAAAAAGTCTGAAGATGAAATATTAACTCTTAAAATAGATCGATGGCAGTGCTGCCGTTTCCAGAGTGCATCTTGCTAGCTCCTTAAACGGCATTTACCAACCCATCGAAACAGACAAGAATGGATGCACATTTAGAAAACGTACTGCACATGCAACCTATCCAACGGCATGGATTTAAGCTGGCTTCTTTTCTACCCGCAATTTCATACCTGTTAAATCTTATCCCACCGCTTAGAATCGTACTTAGTCGATTTTATACTGCACGCCAACTCCACCCAATTCAGCACCATTTCGCCACGATGGAGCCCCATGGCGACGCGCCTCGACGCAAGCGGAAGAGCAGGTTCAGCGATGCCCCAGCGGCCTCCGCCGCTCCATCATCTAAACGACAAGCTGTAGGATCTGGCGCAGCTCCCGCTCTGGATCCTGCGGCCCTCGCACGTGCTGCAGCGGCCAAGATATCGCGCGCCATCCCTGGGTCCGCCCCAGCACCGATTCCCGTTCCTGTGGCCGCTCCGAGCACTGCGGGGGCTCCTATCGACCAGGAGGAGCTACATCGCATCGAGCAAGAGAAGAAACGGCGAACAGATCAGATCTACAAGTCGGTGCAGAGCCAAATGAGCCACATCAAGGCGCTGCTGCGGAAACCTGGAGCTGATGCGAGTGCTTCTGCTACGATAAACAACATTCATGCGGCTGGTAGTGGCACATTTATGCCTGCCCCTTTGCTACTGGATGAACAGGGACGAGAAATTGATGCTGCAGGCAATGTCGTCGCTGAAAAGCCGACTGTGGCTCAGGTAGCGACGCTAAAAGCCAATCAGGGAACTAGAGGCGGAGATGCAGCCAAGAAGAACCAGAACCCGTACTTGTCCCATCGTACGGTAGATGAGGAAGACAAGACTGAAGCAGTGGATCCGAGACTGAAGGTCACCAAGAGAGAGACGTACGTGCCAAGTTGAAGCGGGTTTGCAAAAGTATCTTGGAGCTGACATCTGCTTGTTTTCTTTTATTCTTTTTTTGTGTTTGTATTGTAGACGTGCACGCAAGACCTTTAATTTCGTTGCGCAAGGTTCATACGTGAAGCAGGCGGAGCAGGTGCGTGCGCGTGACGCTAAGAAGATGATGGCGGGGTTCACGTCAGGCCGAAATCCGCGAGGATACCAGAAGGAGTCGATTGCAGCCATTGATGAATCAACCGACCCGACACCAGAGGATGACGAACAGGCTAGAAAGATGGAAATTGACAGCGTGGAGGTGCCGCCGAAACCGGAAGTGTCTACGCCGGATGTGGAGTGGTGGGATGTGGAATATCTCCCGAAGGACAAACGTGCTATGGTGGACAAGTTTGGGTTTATAAAGGCCAAGGTTCGCAAAGAGGATCCGAATGCGACGGTCTCGTATACAGACATGAAACTCAAGTATTGCGGCACTGCTCACGTTATTGAGCACCCGGTGCGTCTTAATCTGATCGTCAGGCACGATGACAAGCCTGTGGCTGTACCACTGATGCTCACTGCTGCGGTACGTTTCGCTGATTTGAGTGTGTTAAAGATCAAGTGCCAATATTTACTCTTCGATGTTGAACAATTACAGGAGCGTAAGAAGATCCGTAGACAAAATCGAGCTGACCGCGAGAAAGAGAAACAGGACAAGATCGCGTTAGGCTTGCTACCACCTCCCGAGCCGAAGGTGAAGCTGTCAAACATGATGCGCGTGCTGTCTGAGCAAGCCGTGGCAGACCCATCGGCCATTGAGCGTAAGGTTCGAGAGCAGATAGCTCAGCGTGAAAAGAACCACGAGATGCGCAATCTCGCGCGCAAGCTCACGCCCGAGGAGCGTCGTGAGAAGAAACTCCGCAAGATCAAGGAGGATGCGGCTGGTGACATTCATGTGGCGCTTTTCAAGTACGTGCTCTGTGCTCTCTTTGTTGCGATGTTTCATTTTCATGACAGGGCGACTAACTCGATTCCACTTTTACTACTGAAAAGGGTGCCGGATCTCTCCAACCCGCAACATCGTTTTAAAGTGGATGTCAACGCACAGCAGTATCATCTCACCGGCGGGGTCTTACTTTGTAAAGACAGTGACATCAACATGGTGGTGGTGGAAGGAGGAAAGAAGGCGATCAAGCAGTACACAAAGCTAATGATGCGGCGCATTGACTGGAACGGGTCGCGAGAAGCTGAGCACGAGTCAGAGAGCGAGGATGAGGACACATCCAAGCGCGGCAACGGGTGTTTGCTGGTCTGGCAGGGTGTGGTGGCTCGCAAAGCATTCAACAATTTCCGTTTCCAGGAGTGTCGGACGACGGTGACAGCGCGCAAGGTGATGGAAGCAAAGAACGTCGCCCACTACTGGGACCTCGTGGAGAAGTCCGCAGAGACGGCCGCTGCCACGCCGTGAAAACTCCTGGTAGTCCATACGAAATGCAAAAAGGGTAGATTTTGCTGTCAATGCAGTGGAAGTTGCTGTCACCACGTTTGCTCGTTGTCGCCACCCAACAGATCCGAAAAGCTACACTGTAATAGGGCAAGTGTCAATTGCCTGCATGCGGGAACAGATCGCGGCAGAAACACGCCGTTGCAGTGCTCACTCGTCCTGGTTCTGCCAATTGAGATGGACGGCATTGTGCAGTTGTGTCGTCACCACGCTGGCGAGTCCGCGTTGTCGTTGACGCTCGTTGTTGACTCGGTCTCCGGTGCCGAGCCGAGGCTCGTTTTGCCGGATGTGAAAAGATGCGCAAGTTGCGATCATCGAGGCGACGGCATCCGCTTCCGCGTACGGTACATGCATGTACGGTACTGTACCAAGTTGATCTCGAGATCAAAAGGTGGTTGTCTATTGAAGATCCGCCTGTGCCACGCGGTGGTGTGGCTGCAGCTCAGCAGCTGGAGCTAATCTTCTGTCCGCTCATTGCGAGGATGGCGTGCCCTAGGTCCTAGGAGCGATCGGCGGATGTTCCTAACGCTAGAGGGATCTTCTCTCTTTTACAGTACGTTGGAAGCAGGAAGGCAGCGTAGCGGATTTTGCGGCGTGAGTGACATTTGCGTTGCCCAGTCGGCACAGTCGTCGCCACAACATGGGCAAAAGCTCCGGAGCAGAAGCCACCGGTCAGCCGCGCTCACGGCGAAAGCTTCGTGTGGCCGAAGCTGCTCCCTCTACGCTCGCTGCCTCGTCACGGCGGGCCTGACTAGAGTGGCGGCCGTTTGCCGCTCGATCTGACTTGCTTGACCAGCGCGACTAAGACGGCGATGCTTGAAGTGCCGTCAATTTAGCGACAGGGACGCGATAGCCAGCAGGCTGAAAAATTCCTCGTCATCCGGTCGCGAGTTTCGGTGCAACACGCGTGGGTCCGGCTCGGCGCAGACAAGTCTCCCCTTGCAAGAACTTCCTGGCATCAAGACGCAGAAGGTTGAGCATGCTGTCTGCACCGACAGCTCCTTGGTTCCAGCCGAGGCCGGCTGAAACTCAACGGCCATGTATGTCTGGAGCCATCTGTTTGGAGCTCGCACGTGCCCGGTGCTGGCAATCGACACTCCATCCGGCCCCGACAGGCAGGCTCGCACCTACCGGTCCTGAATTCTTGGGGATCGTCGAGCCCATCGATCAGATCTTGGTGCGCGGATGGCGCTTGACATGTTCCGGCCGCAGCGCTGAGTTCTGCGGCCCTTTCCGCGTGCCCAGCGCACTCAACACGACAGGCGAGTGGGCCCCATCTGTGTTCCATTTGCTTTTGCCTGTCAGAAACCCGTTGGAAGCGCTGCTCGAAGAGCGCCATGGCCAGCAAACTGCAACCAGCAAGAAACGGGCCCAGCCGGCAGGAAGAGCAGATGGAGGATGGCACCGATGATCATCATCCCATGGACCAGCGTTTGTGCGCTGCAAAAGCCCCATCCCTGCGCGCCGCATAGCGAGCGCATCGGGGTCAAGCGCGCCAAATGCGAGGCTGTCGCTCGCGTGTGCCTATCCCAGACTGCGTGCGTGGGGAGAGAGCTGCTACAGTACACGCTGCAGCAGCAAAAAACTACTACATGTACTACATGTAGTACAGTGCGTGTATATAGAACTTTACAAGGTCTTGAATCACTCGGCGGTCTGTGGTCGCGAGGAAACTTGCCCTGCCCTGCCGCGTCCTCCCCACGAACAGCACCAGAAGGAAGGCAGAGGCCGAATAAGGTCGTCAATGGGCTTCCGGTCTATGTTCTACGGATATTAGATTTTCTGAACGCGTTTGTCTTGTTGTTTGTATGTCGACCCACAAATGACAAAAAAGTTCGAGATAAGGCAGAAGGGCCAGGGTTGGTGTTGCGTACTCACTCCGTTTTGTAGTCCGTCGTCGGTCCTGATACATTGCACGGATGGCGACGGCCGCTTCTACCCGAGGGAGGTTCAGCTCCGGTGAGAAATTCGTTCACTGTCCACTCGCAGTGAGCGGCGAGCGATCGAGAGCTCTGCTGGGGCACGTCACAACGCAATTCGCTCGTAGTGGAGATCGACAGTTCGGCTTTGGAGCTGCTCGACGCTGACTCCCTCCTTCCTCCCGCTTTCCATTACGTGCAGTGCGTCGCTCGCTCGTTGATATCCTCTTCAAAAGCCTGTGGAATCCGGCCACCTCTCGCTCCTCCACCGAGTTACTCACAGTTCTTCTCGATCCAGAGCTTCCCTTCCCGTTCGAGGCACAACCCAATAGACTACATCACACCCAAGCTTCATATCAACCCAAGATGCGGATGACCGACATGGGCCCCATTGAGACGCCGAGCTACGGCAGCCCCAACCGCATGCACGTGCTGGCCAACGGCGACATCGTGGACTGTGGCCGCCTCCCTCAAACCGCCCGCAACAACCTGTACAAGACTGAGCTCTGCAAGCATTTCACCGAGAACGGGTCGTGCCGCTACGGCTCGAAATGCCAATTCGCTCATGGTGAGGAGGAACTCCGTGGCGTCCTGCGTCACCCGAAATACAAGACCACGCGCTGCAAGGCGTACTTGTCGACGGGCAAGTGCATGTACGGCTCCCGCTGCCGCTTCATCCACACCCGCCACCCGGGCGAGGAGGACCAGCGGTTCGTTGACTTCGGAAGCAGCGACCTGTCGAGCACTGCAAGCGAATCAGACGATCAGGAGCAGTCCAAGGACCTGCTGGTGAACCCGTACGGCAACGTGCTGGAACCGATCGACCTGTCCGTCCCCTTCGGTGGCTTCAACCAGCAGATGTCATTGGCGCCTCTGACTGGTTTGTCACCACCCAAGCCCGAGTTCGACTCGTACCTGAGCCGCGATCCGTTCCTCGACTATTCGTTCCAGAGCAGTGATCTGGGCAACTTTGGAATGCGCAACAGCCTCTCGAGCACTTGCAGTGCGGAGGCGCTCAATGCCGTGTCTCCCCGGTCGGCGAGCAGCACTGATTCAGCGGCCTCCAAGTTCTCGCGCTTGACCATTTTCCAGCGCATCTGCCGCGAGGACGAGTAAAGAAGACGATGCTGAGCCACGTCACCAGCCTGCTCTGTCCTCGTCAAGCTTCATCATAATTTATCAAACGACCCCGAAATGAGAGTGACGTGACGACACAAGCACGAAGGTCCCAGCTTTCGCTGGCTGGCGACGTGAAGCCCTCAAAGTCTCTTACCTGGATGTGAAAGAGAGAAAATGTGTGTTTATAACTGCGTCGGTGGATTGACGGCAGCCTCGTTTTCATTTCCAGCCTGTAGCATTTTTTACAAAGAAAAAACGTTTTTTTATTGCCATAAACCCCAGAAAGTAGAGTGTACATCTACAGAATACTTCATTTTGCGTTCAGTTTCGATCGAAGAAGCTTAGGTAGAACAGCCAGTTGAAGCTCTGTAGGTCGTGTCATTGTCAATAGATCGGATATTTATCCCCTCTCCAGTTTCGCTGCGTTCACTCATCGTCACAACAAACTCGACCACCAAAGCAAATGTGTCATTCATTCTTCCATTGACATTTCGCCAGTCATAAAATGTGAGTCACTCGATTTGAGCGATGTCGGTTCGTTCGGATTGGTGGAAATAGAGTTTCATGCATTTTGATTGGTAGTAATGCGGTACTGTTTATCGATAGATGGTCGCAATGCAGGAACACCAAAGAACCCGACGCTCGCCACTCGGCGTAGTTCGGAGCAGTCTCACATTTGCGCCAGAAGTGCTCGCAGTCGTCATGTTCACCGAAGCACTCGTCGTCACTTGGATCAGCATGTGCGCGGTCATGGTGAGACCAGTCGGCCGGTAGGACCAATGTCCGACTCGAAATAACGGTTTTGTTTTCGTGTTTTCTGTTGTTTTGCTAGCTGTTCACCGACCCGCGGCTCTGGGTTGTCGTGGCATCCTCGTTGGTATGACGAGGATCGTCTGTTAACTATATCGTCATTTATTTACTGTCTGACTCTAGTGCATGTTCTCGCTTTCTGCTTGTCGAAGTTTTTTACTGCAGTTCGAGTGGTGGTTGTGCCGCTGGTGTCTGCTAAGGTGAAGACGTTTCCAACCATGTCAACATTCGGCCAGTTGCTGTTTAGCAACACGACAGTGTCGATGCTGCACTCGGCGCTATCGTCTCTATTGGCCAGCTCTGCATTGCTCACTTCACACTCGCTGAATGGGGACTATGTTAACACGGTCACGAGGGGGGAATTCCTGGCTACTGCTGTCTCCACTGGTACATGAGTTATTACTATTGCCTTTATAAAAGTTTGCAGCTTACGTGGTCTCTCTGCCTTGTCATTCCAGGCTACTTTGCCTACGACTTATGGGACTACGTGTTGAACGGGCTGTATGCCAAATCCCCTGGCATCATCGTGCACCACGTTGTGGTGCTCATCTGCTACATATCGGCACTGACCAAGACCACCGGAGTGCCATTACTGTCTCTTGCTTTGATTTGCGAGCTGCACTCGGTGTTCATGCACGCTCGGAAGCTGTTAATTATGAGCAGCTTCTCCCTGCGCCAGTCTCCTCTACTACGGTGGGTCTGGCGCGCACAGTGGGCTTCTTTTGCTGTGGCTCGATTCGTGCCTCATGTGGTCGTTACTGTACTAACCTTTAAAGCGAGAGAAAGTTTCGGCCAGCAGGTAAGACGCGATTCCACAGCTAACTCAATCTCTCCTTACGTAAAACTTGTTTCTCTTTTATTCGTTCTGACAGCTGCACTTCGGCATGGCATTCGGTGGCATCATTTTTATAAACTTGCTAAACGTCCAGGTACATTATTCACTGACAAGAGTCGAAAGTTGCTCTGAAGTACGTCTTGGTGCTCACTTTGTGCTCGTGTTCGTGTACTTGCAGCTGTTCTTCGACGTGAACAAAGCGTATCGAAAGGACCATGCGCCTTCCAAAGCGCCTCTGTCGCCCTCCCCAGCCGCAGAAACATTTTAACCTTCAAGTCAAGTCCGCGGGGCAGATACACTACATGTTGTAGCTCACACTCCACTGGTAATGTTCAAAATCGACTTCAACGTGTATCTGCGACGTGTGCAAAACGGTCATTTGGTGTGGTACACACCATTTATCGCTATTGAAGAATCGCTGCAAAGAGAAGCACTACTACATAATAAGACCCGGTCGGGCGCCAAGCGGAGGGCGGCAGGCAACGCGCAGGCGCTCGCCATGACCATGAAAGGCGCTAAAACGGACATGGAGTGGTTCTCCCCCGAGGAGCTGGCGGCTGCACGTGAGGAATATTTGCAGGAACAGGAGAAGGAGCAGCCGTCGCCTCAGGTAGCGAGCACATGCGGAATTCCGGCGATCTGGGGGCTTACGTTAACAATGTTTGCGTTTTTGTGATTAATTTGCCAATGCGGAGTGAAGGTCAAGCTTCGATATGCCATTGCATTGGCAAAAAGCCGCAAACGCGACGACAAATACCGCGCTATCGGGTTATTGGAAGGTAACTGGATCTGATTCCAGTGGCAAAGTGAAGTTGAAGCGTTAACGAGAGGAATGTTATCAGATCTGCTGGACCAAAGCTACGCTCCGAAGGAGAGTCTCTACTGGATCGCACTGACACTATGCGGGTTGGGCGAGTACCGTGCAAGTCGAAGCTACTGCGAACGGTTGCTTCGTATGGAGCCGTCACACATGAAGGCGCAGCTTCTGCACAAGAGGATCAAGGAGGTCGTGGCAAGAGGTGCGTTGGGTGACTGTGTACACTTCGTGCAGTTGTTATTTGGATACTGATGGAGACTATTGGGAGCAGAAGACGGTGTGGTGGGCGTGGGCATTGTTGGGGCTGTCGTCGTCGCTGGGCTGGCACTCAAGTTTTTGCTCAAGAGATAAGGATGTGTGTTGGCAAGTCCAGTAACTGACGTAAACCAGCTTTCCTAAATGATACACCGCGAGCTTGACACGACAATCGAAATGACTGCCACGGACGGAGTTACAGTGTTAGCTACAAGTGAGTCAGCCTTCAACTTAGGAGAACAAAAGCATACTGAAGCAATTGAGTTGGGAGTGCATCTCCTACTTACTTTTCTATTCATTAGCAGGCCGCCAAACGCAGCAACTGCGACAAAAACCTACCCTTCTCGTATCTCTATATGCATGTCCTACTACTACCAATAACCAAGTTCACCCTTCACGACTTACAGATGAGACAGAGCCTGCTGCTCGTCACCACTGAGCTTCGCCCAGGCCCCCTGCACCACTGGGCCAGGCAGCTGCGACTGCAGCTTGGCAAGCAGCTCACGAAGCTGAGGCTTGGCCTCCTCTGAGATGGTTGACATGTCCTCGTCGTCCGCTGCTTCCTCCGCTTCCGCCAGGTCAAACACTGCGCATTAACAAGCAATTACACAACAGTTAGATACTTTCCACTGAAATCAGCAAATACGACATGAACTTACGGAGAGCAGATGCGAACACCTTCAGGATCTGGGGAAGGTTGGCATAGTCGGCACCGAGCACGTGTGCATTGCCACTGTTCACGAGCGAAATAAGGCGGGCGTGCACGTCACGGGCCTCCAGGACATCTGTGCGAAGCGGGAGCCAGCTGAGCCACAGGGGCCACATCTTGGCAGCGTCCACGGCACCCTCGCGGGCCAGGCAGATCTTGGCGACAGCGCTGATTGCGTTGTCACGAGCAGCACCAACCTCATCGTCGTCCACGTTCGCAGAAGCGTTGATCAGGTTCACCATCTTCTCCAGAGCATTTTGGCAGAACGGGTCGAACGCAGCACCGCACTTCTCAGCACTGACACCAATGCCGTAAGCAGACGCTTGGATCACAGACGGGCTCTGGTCCTCGAGACCCTGGACAAGGTGGTTCAGGAACAACGGCACCAGCTCCTGAGCAGCGGCACCGCAATGCTCAATGATGTCATCGATCATGCAAATAGCCTGGCCGCGCAGCATCGGCACGGTCTTCTGCTCGAGCAATGGGGTCACGAACGTCAGCAAGTGCGAGTGGAACACAGGGAAGAACGCCTCCTTCTGGATCTTTACGATCCAGCCGATGGAGTCCACCATCGAGCGGAAAACACCTTCCTCCAGCTCATCGTTCTCGGTTTGCTGGAGAGCAGCCTCAGCGTCATAGTCCTCGTCCTGCTGGTTCTCCTGGTGCTGGGTCATAAGACGTTGAGCGCTTTTGGATGCCACGGTCTTGAAGATCTCCACCACGCGCGGGACGTGCTCCAAAGGAATACCAACCTGGAACCCCTTCTCCTGGCTCTCCTTGCAAACCTCCAGGACAGCCGAAATGGCCTCAGCGAATGCACCAAGGCACTCAAGGTCCTCCTCCTCCTGAAGACCCTTCAGCATCGGCTCAAAGAACTTCTCGAAGAGCTGCTGCGGGAACTGCGGCGCCGACGCGCCGTGACCATGGTTCAGGGTGCCGTCCACAGCGCAGTTCAGCAACTTGGCCATGGTCAGACTACTCACAATGCGGATGTCTTCCACATACTCGAAGTCAATCAGCGGGATCATCACCTGAGCCACCTCGGCCACGTAAGGGTAGAACCATCCCTCCAAGTCAAGCGCCGACTGGTACAGCATGTTGCAAGCGTTCGTCTTGTCCTCCAGAGCGCTCGTGTTAATCTCTAGGCGCTTCTTGCCCACACCGCGGATCTCAAGAGTCATAGTGTCCTTACCATCAGCGGTTTGTCCATCTTCCTCGACATCGTCTTCAGCGACATCCGACAGCTGAATATCGGGCTGGATCTGCGCCTGCTTGATCAGCGACGGGATCACGTGCGGCAGGTACGGCACGAAGTCCTCCTTCAGGATGCTGCCGATACGCACGCACGACTGCGCCACGTACTGCACCTCGGGGCCCTCCAGCTCTTCGCTAGCCTGCACACGCACCAGAATCTCCATGATCTCCTTGGCGTCGTTCACGAAACGCTCCTTGCCCACAGCCTGGCCGATCAGAGCAATCGACTCCATGGACTTGCCACGCAGCAGAGCGTACTCCTTGCCGTGTGCGTTGGTCAGCACCTCCTTGGCAAGCGGGATGAAGATATCGTAGAAGCGGAGGAACTCGTCACCGATCACCTTGGCCACACTGGCAACGGCAGTGATAGCCTGCTCCTGCACCTGACGCGGACACGAGCGCATGGCGTTGAAGAGGGCCTCAAGCAGCGCTTGGCTGTACGGGGTCACGTACTTGGCCTTGCACACGTTGGTGTTGCAGAAGTTGATGACCACGCTGGCAGCCAGCGCGCGGGTGCGCAGCACACCCTGCTCATTCTGAATCAGCGCGGTGAGAGCAGGCACCACGACCGCGTGGAACTTGGCCTGAAAGTTCTTACCCTTCTCCACCTCTCCGAAGTCCTCGGCAATCTGACCAACGCTGTGAAGAGCGGCGTACTGCACACGTGGGTGCTGGTCGTTCAAGAACGGCAACACCATCCCCACCACGTTGTCGAGCTCACGAGTCATAAGAGACTTGGCACCTTCGCCGAGCAGGCAGGTGGCGTACAGACCAGCGCGGCGCTTGCGCCAGTCAGCGTCGCCCAGGAAACCCTTGATGACCGGGATGGCCACAGGCAGCACAGCGTTGCCACCCAGAGATGTGCTCAGACGGTCAATGGCCGCGGCACCAGCGTCGCTGATGGAGTTGTCCGCGTCGTTGGCCTCCGTGAAAGTCTCCGGGTCGTCGAACTTCTGCACCCACGTTTCATCCTCCTCCACTTCGCACATGAGCTGGATAACAAGCGGCACCACGTTGGTGACGATAAACTGCGACTTGCGTACCATGCCGCCGGCGTTCTCACACAGCGAAATCATGAACTCCAGCGCGAGCTCGCGGGTCTCCGAGTCGAGTTCCTGCGACGAGCACACAAAGATCATAGCACGAGCCACGTCATCCAGCGAGTTGCGGAAGAACTTCGGGTGCACTTCAGCGATCTGCACAAGCGCCGACAGCACCTCACGGAAAGCCACTTCGTCTCCGGCGTTGACCAGCACTTCGATGATACGGAGCATGGGGGCAATGATAATCGCGAAAGCTCCCAGCTCCTGCTTGTCCTCGAGAGTTAGAAGGAATGCTGACGCAGCCTTGAGACTGGCAATCTGCACCTCTCCATTGGCATCATTCAGAGAGTTAGTGAAGAGCGTGAGGAAGCTCTCCTTGTGTGGAGCCAGGAGTTCGCCCACGTACTCGGCCAGCTTAGCCAACAGGTCGAAGGCCGTCACGCGCAGCAGCGCGTCAGCGTTCGTAGTGAGGGCCGAGACGGCGTTAAGCAGCTCGGGCCAAGCCTGCTCGAATTTCTGCGAGATGGCGGCCAGCTCAGCGATCAAATGGCCCAATTTGCGACGGATATGAGCGACGGGCTCGCTGGCGACGGCTTCCAGCAGCTGCGCCTTGAGCGTGGCCTGTGTGGCCACATCCAGTTGCGTGTAGACGCCGGCCTTAACCTCCAGCAGCGGCCGCAGCAGCACGGGGGCGAAGGCGCGCGCCTCGGGCTCAGGGGCAGTGCGCAGCAGCTGCACCAGGTTGGCCACGAGCGTCTGCGGCTGCTCGACCTTGAAGGCCTCGTACGAAGCCTCGGCCTGCTTGCGCGTGGCGTTGTCATTGCTCATAAGAGCGGCCACCAGCGCGGGGAAGTCCATTGCCGAGGGATGAGGAGATGCAGGGAGAGGATTGACGAGACACGAGCGCGCTGCTTGGCCGGCGACTTGGAGAATGAAGGTCCAATGGCTGGCTGGCTGCCAGCTCAGCCAATCGATCAGCTGTTTCGTGAAATGGCTACGGAAAAGCGTAGCCATTTCACCTGCATTTTCGCAAAATAGTTTTTTTTTACAGCATTTTTTTAACAGGGACAAAAGAAATCGTTCGAAGTGGAAGCTGTCCTTCAAGGGCCTTAGATGATGCGGGGACATGCCGTGGCATTGACACAGGATCGCAAATCTCACGTCGGAACGGTATTTGATCGATGTAAATCCCTCGGGGCCAACGTATTTATCGTGTGCGTCAAGGACACGGCTGCACCACTGTTGTTGCGTACCGTACAGTAACGGTGACGGACGAACAAAAGTTTCAAAGCCTCCTGCGTTCGCTTACACCTCCGGACGTTCCGGACCACGAACGTTTTTCACCTCGGTCTTACTCAGCTAATAGCAGCGAGTATTAATACCACACCAGCTTCGTCAGGAAAGATTGACTTACAACCACGGGCGGCTGGCTTCGACCCTCAAAACACTGCAAACAACAGCCAGTACCGGTAAAGTCAGAGGCATTTACAGCGGATGATAGAAATGAAGAGCTCTTCAGCGGCCCTGAGATTATGGTGCTCTCAGTTTTGTCCTTACTTTCCTTTGAGCTTTCGAAGCAGAATTAGTCTACTGTTTGTGATTGAACAGAAAAAAAGTTAGGACGAGTGCATACACCGGCAACACCAGTAACTTACCCACTTTGAATTTTTTCACAGACGAGTTCATTGCTCCATTCAGTGTTCTGCTCTCACACTTCTCAATTCAGACCATAGTTGCTGTACATATTTGAAAAAGCAGGTATTTCCAGCGCTATGTAGTTTGCGAACCTACTGAGTTAACTCAGACAAAGTATGGTTTCCTATGTCCTATAAAGACATATGCACAGTGACCGTTACGCACTAGCGAATCCTTACTGTTCAAAGTTATTAAGCCACAGGCAACAACCACTTATTTTAGGACATAGTTCTATGTTCTGAGTCTTGACCGTCCAATCGCGGGCTTCGAACGGCGACAGTCGCAGAATAGAAATCGTAGTCTTGTCACTGGTAATATAACGTTGGCGAGCTCGCCATGACGCTCTCCAAGGATTCACGGCTCTCTCCGACACCATCCACTTGCAGTTCTGCCACCTCGTCCAGCGACAGCAACGCGGCATTTACCGCGTCCAAGCGTAGCGTGATGCCCGAACCAACGGCCATGACGCGCCTTTCGCCCACGGCGGAGGTGGCGATCCGCTTGCTGCCTGGCAACGACGTACGTTCTCACTGCTACAAATGCATTGCATATCTGGTTGCCAACAGAATGTCCGTATTGTTTACTTTTTTTCAGCGCTGCGTGGACTGCAAGTCCATCTGCCCACAATGGGCGGGTGTCTCTTTCGGTGTGCTGCTGTGTCTGGCTTGTGCCGGTAAACACCGCTCGCTGGGTGTACAAACGAGCTTCGTCAAGTCGCTGGTCATGGACGCCTGGTCGGCAAGCGAGGTTCGCGCACTGGAACTTGGTGGCAATGCCAAATGGATAGCTGTGTGTGCTGGAACTGGTGTTTCTGACCTCTCCATGGAGGAGAAGTACGCATCAGGCGTCGCAAAGGCTTACAGGAGCCGAGTGGCACTGTCAGCTGCAAAGGGTCCGTCGATGGAGTGCGCGTTCACCGTGACGTCGTTCCTGTCGATGCTTGCGGGGATCACATCTCCGAGTGAAGAAAATCCTGTTGGAAAGCTAAAAGAAGAACCAGAAATGTCGCCGACAACGACTTTGGAGATGCATCCTGTGAATGACTCTGTGGATTGCACAGCTGTTAAGTGCACAATGTGTAGTTCATTGGTTCCCTTGGCTCAATTGAATTCACACTCCAAGTCCTGCTCTGTCAGCGCTTCGGTAAGTCATTCGCACCTTCACACTTGCTCACACGTGCTGGAAAAAATTACTTATATTATATCTTTGTTTTCCACCTATAGAATGCTGTCGAATGGAGAAAATATGAACGGAAGATTGGCGATACTGGCGAATCATTAGGCTTTACCTTGGCCAAATCCAAAAGCGGCTATGCGGAAGTGTCTCGAATTATACCAGGCGGCGCAGCAGAACGAGCCAGCGTCATCGTTGGCAGCTTACTGATCGGCCTGGACAGCGCAAAGAACTTAAAGTTTGACGAGGTTGTGGACATGCTTCGATCACTGCCGCGGCCGATGCTGTTCCATTTCGTTTTCCGTTCGCAGATGGCACCGGAGGGTCCGAAGACTGTAATCTCGTCGGTTCCTGAACCTCGGACTGTTGAAATCAATGTGACGCTGCGTGACAAGGAGGAACTAGGCTGCTCTCTTTCTGTGAATGACTTTTACTGCGTCGTGCGCAGCGTCGATGAAGACTGTATTGCAAGGAGACACGGCATTTTGGTTGGTTCGCGGGTGGTGGCTGTCAACGATCGGAAGTATTTGAAGCCGAAGGAATTGATCCGAGAAATTTGTACGGCCGAGCGTCCTATCAAGATCACAGTGCATCGGGTGGAAGGTCTTATGAGAGGTTGGAGCACTCGTTAAGGTAGAAATGCAAATATTCATTTGTGATGATGTTGGGGGAAGATGACAAAGGGCTTGTAGAGGGGACGCTGAGGTCTCTGCCGACTTCGAAAGAGGTTTGAGGTCATCTAGTGGGGATCTGTTAGATAAAATAGAGCATATAAATGAGAGAATTGGATTCATACATCTGCGCTTTCCACAACTTGTTTGTAGTAGAGCTTTGCACTTTAGTGATTGCCTTTACACATCCAAAATCTCGTGGCTACCCTGTTCCCGGCTCTTATAGTAGCTAACAATATAGTCTGGTTTTTGCTTGGAAGGCGATCGGAGGCTTGAAAACATCGGGTCATACAGGACTTGCTTGAGTGTGGGGCGTTTTGATGGGTTAAAGTCAACCAGCTTCAGCAGCAGATCCATTGCACCTGGAATCAGCTTCAGTCCTTCGCGGCATCGATATATAATCTCGTTGGAGCCACTCGCAATCGAATACAACGACTGATCATGATCGAACTGATCCTTGGTCGCCTTCACGTGCGCTTGCTCTCCGTTGGTTCTTCCTGCTCGCCTGGATCGCCGTTGGGGGAGACGAAGTGCCGGATCCTCTGGCCTTAAGTGCTTCAGAAGTAATTGCCACACCTTGTCGGTATTTTTGCTTTCGCTTGGGTTTTCCTCTGGCAGCCCAAAGAGGACAATAAATCGGTACAAAGTGTGATATAGCGTGTTCTCGTCATCACCACGCGCCACGCTCTTGATCACTGAAAACTCCGAGTTCTTTCGTGGGTTCTGCGTTGCAAGTCAAGGAAAGAAATATCAGCGTCGGGCAATCTTCACCAGTAATAAGGTAAGCGCGTACCATCCACATGAACTTGAGATCATCCAGCAGTTCTTCGGGGCAATGCACGGCCTCTAGGATTTCTTCGTATGGAGCACTGCGTAAAAGCACACGAGAAGCACGTGAGTAAGAAGCGCGAAAACTGGCATCATGCAATCGCCCATGTCAATACCTTCCAGTAAACAAATGCAGCAAGCAGAGTCCCAACGAGAATGTATCTGCAGCGTAGGCTTGCTCGGCCGCATCTCCTTCCAATAAGAATTCAATAGGCAAATTTTCCAGTGTAGTAAATTGGTCGATGGTAACAGGTTTCCCTAAAGTTTCCAGGTTAGAGTCGGCCGCACCATAGTCCGCCAGCTTCACCCAGTACGAGAAAGATGCGGGCATTCGCAGAACAAAGCAGGCATCTTCTAGCATGTAGTGCAGCACGACATCAGCTCCCGAGACCTTGTTGAGATTGCCGCGACCGATGTCCTTCAGAAAGAAGTTGAGGAGCTGTGTGAAGGCAACAACATACATGCACCGCAAAAAGGTTAGCGTACAAAATATATATGATGCAGCAACAAGCAGTAGTCACGAACCTTGATGTCGCAGTGCCGCAAGTTAAATTTTTCTCGGGCACAGTATAGGCTAAACGCCATTTGGAAGAAAAATGGCACAGCAACAGAATTCAAAGGAAGGGTCTTGTTTTCCTGCAAGCTGATGAAGTCTTCAAGATCGCCACCGTCGCAGAATTCCATTCGTATATACTGAAACAGCCGTTCGCATCCCCCACTAGGTGATGAATGTTGTTCTTGAACAACTCCAAGATCGTCCGTTGCGGTTGCGTCTGCAAGCAACTCAGTTGGCTTACGGTGCGTCTTGCTACCCCAGCGATCAGGGCGAGGTTGTTCGTGCGCAAGGAATACGTCATAAATCCTGAGAAAGTTTGGGCACTCGCCGTGTTCAACTGCGTCCGTGAGAAGAACGGAATATATCACCTCTTGACGAATCACATCCTACAAAAATCGGTAAGCAAGTAAGCTTGTGCAAATGCTCTGCATCAACTCCAATACGGCAAATCGCTTACCTGGTTCCCAGTGTTACTAATTGCACCAATATCCATGACACTGATAGCCTCGAGTCGCTTCTTCTCCGCTGAAAAGACTTTGAACACTTTCTTGTAGGCACCGTCCGCAAGATAATGACCACGAGGATGACGACCGTAGAGTTGAGACGCTGAGTACAAATTGATTTTTCTGTAGTCGGATATAAAAGGCGGCAATATTGTCAGGCAACAATCATCACAGAAGAGATAGAAGAGGGTTTCGCAACTTACTTCGAGTAGTCTGCGATAGTCCAAGCATACGCCCTGATCACATGAAGTAGAAGCACACACACGAGGGTTAGTTCAAAGATACGTGCAATCCGTTAAACTCCAATACTTACATGACGGCAATTTTCTTCCACATCGTGGAGACCTTCCGGAGCACTTCTTTCAAAGTCTTCACATCTATTAATCCAGAGAGAAGCACGATACGCAACACATTTTCTCCCAAACTGCTCTTCTTGCACGTGGATGAGTTTTCTCCAAGCGAAACACGGCGTTTGACTGGTGTTAAAGACATCTTGTCCATCTCTCGATCCCACACCCAGTCGTCTTCCACTGGCGGCAGAAACAAAGACGACGATGGTCCCATAGAAGATAATCGCCGGCCTGAAATCCTCCCCAGCTTCGAAAGCCTTCTAGCAAGGCGACGATCTCTTCGAACCGAAGGTTGTGCCAGTACATCCTCCATCGCGTCAGCGATAGCCATGTGCTGAGTCGACGACAATAGTCGGTGGTTTTCTGAGTACGACACGACTTCCAATTTCTGAGATTCCAGCTTCTGAAAGTATTGCTTTAATCGAATCATCGCCGGATCAGTTGCATAGTCTCCACTCGGTCGTTCACCATTATCTCCTTTACCTGCCTCTCCATCACCGCTTTCACCAAGAGAATGAATCTCAATATCCTCCTCCTTGTCCTCTTCATTCAAGACAGACGGTAACCTCTGCTTCAGTTCGCTGCAGATCACGTCTGCCTTGAGGCTAGCAACGCGCAGAGCGTTACGACTCAACGTAGCACCAGAATTAAACCCCAGTAAACGGATCCAGCTCTCCAGTTCATCTCGTTTGCGCTTAGTCTTCCACCGCGGCGCAGGAAGCTTTAAAATATAGCCCTGTCCTCCTCCAAACTCGGTCTCGAATTTGGCCTGCTGCACGACACTCAACTGCTCCGCCAAGTACTCGACAAATTCCATAGGTGCGTCCTGCACCAGCTCTTTCGTACTCTTTCTCTCGTTCTTTAGCTTTTTGCTCTGCAGTGCCGTCTTCGTCTTGAGCCTCCGCTTAGTGTGGGTCTTGGTTTTCACTACAGGAGATGGCGATAGCTCTGGGAAGGCTGTGGCTTCCGCTTCGTCGGCCGACGACAGCGGCGAGCTGCAGATGCCACGGCGCGCCATTGTTCAAACTGTCCCCGCCAAAATGCGGAATAGCAGAGTGATGGTCAACAGTAAAGAAACAACTGTTTTCGGCCAATCATCGACTTCAACATGCGGATTGGCTGAAAAGCCGTCACGCGGAGGCGGCGCATAGTGAAGCGGCGAGCCAAGATGCATGTCAAGCCGAGCTTCTTCCGGGCGCGGCAGTCGCAACAAGAGACCAAGTGGACGTCAGACCATGTTGGGCCGGGCGGTAAGTCTTCTATGGGTGTGCTGCTGGACTGGTTGGCTGCTCCGGGCAATTACGACCGCTGGCAGCACTGTACTAAGGTGAAGAAGAGTCGCCAGCCTTTAGCCGATGAGATTGTCGGGCGGCTGCAAGCTGAAGGTATAGTGCACCGCACAGCGAGTCAAGTACAGACCAAGATGGAGGAGCTGGAGCATTCGTATCGAGAAGCGGCAGAGCGATTGACCAGCACCAAGCGCGAGCTGCAGGCGGCTGAAGGGACGCCAGCAGAACGCAATCTGCGTCGCGTGCTAGAGCGCCACTGCCGCTACTTCGCACTGCTGCAGCCTATCATGCAAACGACCATAGACAAAGTGGTAGACTCACCACCTCCGAAGAGGCCGAGGCTGACTACAAAAAGGAAGGTTGTGGCTGCACCGGTTGTGGCTCCTCCTGTTCCTGCCCCTGCACCGGCTGCTCCTCCTGCTCCTATGCCTGCTCCTGATCGAGATGCTAGCCCTCCATCGGCTAAGAGGAGCTACTCACTGCGTGAACGGCGTGGGATGGAGCCGATGGGTGAAGACATGACTTGGGATTTTGACAATGAATCGGTTGGTGGGATCAGGAGTCCGCCGACGCCCCCGACGCCACCGACTACGAGGCTAGTGCGGAAGAGCAAGAGGAGGGCGATGGAATCGATTTCAGTGATGCGGTTAGAAGAGGAGGAAGAGGAGCACCAAGAACATGTCCAATTCCGACAGATTGGTCAGCGGAATCCCCCGCCTGAGCCGGTCAAGAAGCGGCCGGTGTTGCGGTCGATTGAAGAAATCGACCTGGAGAAAGCTCGGGTGGAGCTCACACTGCGTCAGCTAGAGGTGCAGATGGCTCAGGATAAAGCTCTCGTCGCTCGTGCTAAAGCGCGTGCACAAATGCTGGAGCACGGTGTGCCACGACATGAAGTCGAGCGCCTCATGCCGCTCAACGTCTGAACACCAGTCGGTGTCATTCTGTGACGCACCAAATGGATCCCTTTGAAAGTACACCAGAAGCAATTGTTGGAACTTCCTGTTGGCAAATTGCTCAAGTCAAAAGGTTGTTGCTGATGGAAATGTTGGCATTACATTGCGAACTTAAATATCGAGTCAATTCTATCGTGACTCGTTGGTTCTATAAGCTACATGCTTGCGGCTCGGTGACGTGTCGGTTCAACGGCGTCGTGCCCGGTGTTCTATGTCCACCCTAACAAGAGGAATGGAATCGTTGGAGTGTCCAGTACGGAACGACGTCGTGCAGTGCTTGCAGTGCAGTGCATGCGCTAGCCGTCGTCCGTTGTCTGGTGGTGTACTACGACTGTAGTCTGCTTGTTGTCCTGTACAGGTTGGTCGGTTGCTTGGTTGTAGGCCGCTACATCTAGGCCTGAACGGGGAACGTGCGCTGCGAGAGCAACACGACGAGCTCGATCTTGGAGACCGGAGAGACGTCAATGGGGCTGCGGTCCACACTGGGGTCGGCGCTGCCGATGATTTCCGGTGCCATGGCGAACGAGACGCCCTTGCGCGCACGACGAGGAGGCTTGGCCATCATGTCCTTGCTGACCCATGCGCAGTTGCGCGGACGCTCCTGCTTCGCGTACAGGGCGCGCAGGCACTCCTGACGGTAGTACTCGGTGAGGCAAGCCTCCATTTCCGATGCGCAACGCTTGCCGAGCATAATTGCCTGTCTTCGGGTGGTATAAGTGTAAATGCGATGTGGATGGCAAATTGCACAGTGAGAGTATTTCAGTACCGGCACTCGCTACATGTAGCCCAAGCCGCAACAGTCCGTAGCGACTTGCCAGCCAGCAGGTCTCGTCGCTTGTGGCCTGTACGGAGACTTTGCCTTTCCAGCCGCTCGCCGCGAACGTGCGCGAGACCAGACTGGACGCATTAGCTTACCACTGAAACCGTTGAAGTGGCAATCATTTCGACACAGTAAGCTGCATATCACTATCGGACGCATTTAACCTGTGAAAGTGGGCCTGTTGCTTCAGCATTTGCTTGGGCTGCATTTGTTCGACAGTAAATGAGTGACTGGCATGTGGCCTCTCTTGGTCATAACCGTCCACAAGCTCGCGGCGCCGCATGTTTGTAATAAGACACCGTGGGGCGAGGACGGAACCGACAACCGGCGCATAGGAAGCGGTTGGAGTGAAAATCCACCACCTGCTCGAGCCGGAAGGCGGCGACAAGCAGTTCGCTTCAAACGCGCACGACAGCCCAACGTCTGCACGCAGTTCCAGTGTTGGAACGCCTCGACCGTGTTCCGCCGATTCTGGGCTTATTCGCCTTCTTTTTTCGAGCACGGCGCTATGGCCGAAACGAGCCTGTGTCCAGCTGGTCCCGTGGCGGCGGAGGCACCAAAGCGAGAGCTGCTGCCACGTAACGCCCCGTCCGGCCGTTGTTTTCTGGTGACTTTGCTTCGACGCAGGTGTCGGCCAGTTTCCCCCAACCGTACGCCAACTGCTTCTACAGCACCGCAACAGAGACTGGGAAATCTTTGAACGTGACTTGTCCTGAGCTTTTGACTTGAGCAAGTCATTTCTTTCTTTGTGACAAATGTAGTTCCTCGATGCCAGTCAGAGCGTCAGAGCGTTCGGCTACACTGTATCGATAACACTGGGATTTTTTGTAGTTACGGTAAATGTACGGCAGCTCTTCTCGGTGATCTTGGCGTCGATTCGTACAGCAAAAACTTTGGGGCTTTTCCACGCCAGAAGGAAGCTACGAAAATGCCAAGACGGACTCCAAACTCTTCGCGCTTTGCTGTTGCGCTGTTGTCTCTAAAAAATGTGCAGGAACTTTTGATCTTCAGCTTTGCATTCGGTAAAGGTCTCAGCTCGGTGGGGCGATATCTGACTTTTGATTAACGCTCCTGTGACGAGATCTAGGCTCCTGCGCTTTGCTTGGAGAGGAGCGGGCGAAGCCATGTCATTGACAAGGCCGGCAGCACCAGCTGGTCCATGAGCGTCCGTAGGAGCTCGGCCGTGTGGGGATAAGGGAGCAACCTAAACACCCAGCGGTGCGCCGCGAACAGCTTGAAGGCTACCGAATCCCGCCATTGTTGACCTGGTAGCGTCGGGTAGTAGTCGCCAAAGTTGCTGCAGAGTACGCCCGCCACAAACAAGTTGCCCGTCATCGTGTACACTGTCTTGGCTCCACGATGCATCACGCGCGTCAATCCAGTGACTCTGACCAAGCTGAGCCCAGCTGGAAGACCCTCTTGAGGCGGCAGCTTGCCATCGAAGCAGCCCCAGCTGGCTGAGCTTGAAGTGTTTCTGGATGGGGTTGATACGGTTTCGGTGTTGCTCTCCGGTGGGCAAGATCCAGGCGACGATGGGAACGTCAAGAGCAGGTCGTTCACCCGTAGAGCACTTGCAGGTTTTTGCGCCAGGCTTGCCATCAACAAGAGCGAACTGCATCCATCGAACGCCTCGCTTTCCGGGAGATAATACACGAGATGGTCGGGGGTGAGCTGCAGCGCTTCAATAATGTCCTGCTCAACACAAAAGGTTACACACGTCACACATTTTCAACAAACTTAAAGCGATCCTTATCCAGCAGCAGGTAGAGGTGGTCACTGCACCGCACCGCATGGCCACCGGTCTGATCGGCACGTACACTAACCTGGTCATACTCCATGCCTTCGTGGCTCACGCTGATAAATTCGGTCGCGTCGTGCCGAAGACTTTCGTGCGGAATGTAGTAGACAGTGGAGTACGCGGGTTTCCCAGCTTCATCCAGTGATAGCACCGAGTCTCCGATCTTTACGTCACCCAAACGTTTGATCTTGCCTCCAAGGACCACAACTGGAGCCGATTCGGGGAAGCAGCTCGCTGCAGTAAAAGTAAGTCAATTGGTACCAAAATCCCATGAAAATTTTTTTATCCGTAGCCACGTACTCGAATCGACGATGGTGTACGGGAGCTCGCTATCACAGAAAGCCCCTGTCTTTCCGCTGTTGCAGAGGCAAGTGCCGCCTTGCACGCACGCGCCGTGACCGGAACAGATCTTGCCATTATGCTCGCACAACACTTACACAAGTTCGTCAGTCCTAAGAGATTCCCTCCTCTACTCACGATACTCCCAAGTAAAGCGTCCGTACTTCCATCGCTACTGCGAAACACGTCGTTGACTTTTTGGACGCCGACGTTGCCAGCCAGGAGGAAAAGTGCTGGCACCTTTGTACTGTTCTGATATCGAGCGTTGGAGTCGGTCATGCACAAACCACAACCGTCCGGATAAAGCGTCTTCGTGATCATGGAGTTATTGTGAAGAACAGTGTGTTGGGCAGGGATTTCAGGCAATGTGGTGCTTGGGTCGCACACTGGAATGAGCTGATTGGCAAGACTAATCGAACCATCTTCGTTCATGCACGATTCGTGGCAGTAGTAGGCTCGGTGGACTGTCCGGTAGAACGGAACAACCGAGTGGCCCCACTTCCCCATGCAAACTTCTTCATTGCTCTGGGTCAGCATACTCCATTCGGCCGTCGAAATGCCCGACGAGTTCGAACTCGCCGCTACCCACTCAACACCGTCACGAGTGTACCAAACGTCCGAGAATGGATACATTTTCTCGATGCCGTTGCCTACGATGCCACCGCCTAAGACCCAAAGCCTCGATCCAAGCTGCACATCTCCGTTTGTCCTGGAATCAAAAGACACAAGTGAAAACCACGCTCTGGCTTCCCACGGTGCTGCCTCTGCAAGCAATTCCCACTTCCCAGAGGTATCCATTCGCCACACGTCTCGTAAACTAGTGTCACGCCACCCACCCATGAGAAACAGGAATTCTTGTCGAGTTGAGTCGCCCACGGTGGCATTCAACATGATCTCGTGGGCAGCACAGGCATGAGCAGCCCGTGGTGACCACGGGACGTTGCTTTGTTGCTTCCACGGCCCCTGTAGAACTGACGACGTGGCCCAAACCTCATTGTTGATCGGACTGCCTCCTAACACCCACAATTTATCATCAAAAACCACTGAACAATGGTAGCCTCGACCTGTCCAAGAGCCATTTGTAGTTGCTTGTGTCCAATTAGCTGCAGACACAGACACAATGAGCTTCAATGCAGGGAATTAACAGCATTTGCATCTGCTTACCGCCGTCGGTTGTGGTCCAAATATCCGTCGCTGGCTCAGGTGAAAACCCCCCAAGTAGCGTAAGTCGCTCCACTTTATCACTTGAATCGGTGAATGAGATGAGCGAATGACCATAGCGTCGGCGGAACGGAGCTTCCTCCAATACTTCGGTCCACTCAATCCCATCAGACGAGAAAGTCACGTCCGAACGCGTCGTTGTGTACTCCAAACGCTTCGTGTAGTACGAGACCGATACACCACCAACAATCCAGATCTTGTCCGCGTAAGCTGCCGCCGCATGCGCTGCAATTCCCACGTCAGTTTTACTTAACCACAGTGATTTAATACCAACGACCTCGAACAAACGTACAGTCTCGTGAAAAAGTGAGCTCGGAAAGCAGTGACCATCGCGCAATATCATCCTGCTCGGCAGCCGTAGAATTGCACTCCAGCTCTGTCGTTGTAGTTGATGCTGTCGTTGTGCAGCCTAAGAAGGTCACACACAATGCGAACAATGACCATCGGCTAGTTTTCATCGCTATGATGCGGATCTAAAACAATTGACAAGGCGCGGCGGTTGAGGAGATGCAGGAGCGAATCTTTTCAATCGTCTAACTGTGAAAATGCAGTTGTTGGTGCGTTCTGCACAATAAGTACTCCCCTTTTGAAGGTCTTGCGTGGGGATGATGATGACTGGCCTGCTCTAATTAGTACTGGATGTGTGAATCGAAAGCCCGACGAGCTGTACCGAAAGTTGTCCAGCTTTCCGACAGAAGTGGGTCTTCCTCTAAGTAAGCTGAACGGGAGGGGGGCACACGGAGTCA
Organism: Phytophthora multivora; assembly: GCA_001314345.1. Classification (NCBI taxonomy): domain Eukaryota; phylum Oomycota; class Peronosporomycetes; order Peronosporales; family Peronosporaceae; genus Phytophthora; species Phytophthora multivora. The sequence continues at coordinate 44,208 of LGSM01000071.1, read as the reverse complement.
GCTTCTAGAGCGAATCACGACGAGTGCTGGTGGGGGAAAGCAAGACGACGGCGTGTGCAACAAACTCACCCCCGTCGGAGTACCCGATCTGGTCCGTGCAGTTTTGGCGCTCCTTTCTGGCCTCGGGTGAATCGGTCTCATCCACGATCTTTGATTGTAGGATTTCCTCTACGATATCCTCGAGAGTTACCAGGCCCTTGAGCTCGTAGAACGGATCACCCTGAAAAAATATATTATTGTGAGGAATAGCCAACGCATTTTAAAGACTTACAGTACCAACTCACCGGTCCAGAGTTATTGACGTCGTAGACGAGAGCCATATGAGTACTGCCCATTTTGAAGACGCTGAGCACCTCTCCAAGCTTCGCGTCCAGCCAGATTCGGTGCGCCGCAACGGCGAAAACACGCGCAAATGACAGAAGCGGTACGTCTTGGTTCGGGTCCACATAGATCAAGTCCTTGGTAAACACGATGCCCACCACGTCGTTCGGGTCTTTATTCCACACGGGAATTCGGCTGTAGCCGTTGTTGTAGATCATCTTTAGCGTCTCCAGAGTGAGGATCGTACTTACGTACACACAGAAAACAGATAAAACCGTCAAATAGTTAAGGAACTGAGTAACCAGCAAGATGCAACCCGTAAAACAGAGCCAATCGACGTGTAAAAGGATATCGGAAGTGAAAAAAGTTTGTCCGCCGGAATCATAATGTCACCAACGATTTTGTTCTTGTAATTCATCGCTCCGCGCACGATATACCCTTCTTCAGGGTGCACAATTTTCTGCCTCACGTGGATCTCCACGAGTTTCTGCAGCTCTCGCTTCGTGAACACAGTGCCCACATCTTCCCCAACCGTACGGTCCAGTACGTAGCTCACCGGCTTCGTGAAAATGTACAGCAACAGGATCAAAACTCTCACAACTGGCACAAATCTCGACCCAATTGCGAGGGCATGTCTTGAGCAGAGCGATTGCGGAACGATTTCGCCGCAAATGAGGATGAGAATGGTCGATACGAAGAATCCCACGAGGCCGCTGGTCAAATCCGCCATCAAAATGGACAACAGACTGTTCACCGCCACAGTCGTCAGCACTAACGTTGTCAGCAGTAGATTACTATCAGACCGGACAGGCAGAATGCGTTTGGCGGCTTTCGCCTTCTTCATCTCGTCCAAAGTAGCTCCTGGTCGGTTTCCAGCTCGGACAATCACGTCTAGACTCACTTTGTCCAATGACATGAGCCCTAGCGTGAGTCCCGAAGAAATGGCCGACATTATGAGAAGTAAAACGATAGCCGCGTAGTGGATGATGGCCATTACGTCCCATTCGTCCGCATGAGAACCTGATGCTGAGCCGGAGCTTAAACTTGAACTTGCTACTGCATCAGCGTTTGCATTTGCATTTGTGTCTCCTTGCACCACGTCCGTAATGCGTCGAGCCACGAGGTAGTTTACCGAGGCTGCACGAAAGAGCAGCGACGTCATGGAGGAGGCCATGGCCGGCGAGGCAAACAACGAGAGAGTGAGGGCCAGTACACGTTGCCGCATTGTGAAATGGGTGACAGGTATTGTAGTATGGAGTGAGTTGAAGTGGACTGAAGTTTGAGAAAGCTCTATTTTTGTCCATTTTAGGCACCTAAAGATACTTTTTGTAACGGAATAAGACGAATCGCAAATTCGTGATGTGAATTTATCATTTGAATACACTGCGGCGATATCTCTTTGCCAGGCTTAAGCGTACCAGTATCCGGCTTGCACCATGATCTCTGGGTAGAGATTGTGCCATTCCTGCACAAGCGGTGCGTACAGCTCCGGGTGCGAACGCTGGAACGCCGCTGGATCCTCAGCAAAGCACACGAAGATGGTGGCGACAGAGCTGTCGATGACAGCGAGCGGCGTGACGGCAACACCGATGCCGACGACTAAGCCCAGGATCGCCAGGAACGCTGTACTGTTCTGGAAAGTGACAGCGTCTGTTGTTTCTGCGATGAGCGCTCCGACACCAGCGCAGATGAGACCTAAACGACAAACGGGAGGGTTACCACTCATTCAAACAACGTTACGAAACCAACGAAACGTACCGACGCCTAGAGCAGCGAAACCAAGCACGTTGCCAATGAGATCGTCGTTGATGATAGCATCGAAGCCGCGGTCGTTGAAGAGCTGGATTACTGCCCTGCCGGCCTGAGTGAACTTGTAGCCATAAATACCGACGTAGACGTACGCCCAACGGTTAAAGTACTCCATCAAGGACTGCAGACAGCCCAAAATGCACTCGGCAAAGCATGCCAACGCGCTTCCGTCTTGTCGACTGCTCTCCGCTAACTGTAAATCACAAGAAAACCACGTTTAGTCTCAATAGATAACAGCAACGCGAGCACCAAAGCAGAGAGATCGTACCGCGCGAAGAGCTTGCAAGAATGCAACGATAAGCGAGCCGAAGCAGATCGAGCCAAACGAACTCGTCGTGCTGCGCTTCAACGCAGCAGCAGTGGCTCCACTTGACTCGGATTGGTACCAGAACGTTGCGACAGTACCCGCAACCGTAGTGTGGGCAATATTCTTGAAAACCTGCAGACCCCAGTAGAACGACAGCAGCAGAAAGAAATACGCGACGTAGGAGCTACCCGACTGCTTGTACGTAGATCTAGTCGACGTCGTGGTCGTAGTGCTAGTCGTTGAGCTCGGATTGTCCTCGGCAATCTTGTTCGCAACACCCAGCAGTGCCATGGCCCAAATCACGACCCACACGATCTGCACGATAGTGAAAACGACCGACACGATGTACGTGGACCAGTGCTTAGCGATTGCTCCTTCGGCCACGCGCAAGTTGGCAACAGCAAACGGAATACGGTGCTGCACGGCGCGAGCATAGCAGAGGTTCAATAGAGCAATAATGAGGCCGATAATGGCGATGAAAATGTTGCCAATGACGAATCCATAGGCCGCCAGCGCGAATGAGATGCCCACGTTGAACCAAAGCACGAACAAGATCATCACGCGTGCGTAGGCCACGAACAGCTTGACCATCAGCAGCGCCAGCACCATGGACACGACGGCCATGCCCACAGCGATGCCCACCACGACTTTTGTGTCGTCACCTGACAATAACTCACTCGAGTTGTTGTCTGGGTCTGTGACCGTCTTGACGCCCCACAGAGCCATCAGCGCGATAATGACGCCTACATTGAGCACGAACAATAGCGCGAACGGCCAGTCGTGGCAGCCTGCCTTGGCCGCTTCGACGTTCTTCTCCTCTCTGTGGGTATAACGCTGTTGCGTGAGTGTTGGTCTACTGGATAGTTTAAATTAATGACACGTACGGCTTGATGGGGTTCACATCCGGAACGGTCTGAACGGGCACAGCCTCGCTCATATACCTACACGCAAGAAGAAGCAGTGGTTAGACCGCTGGGAGGTCCGAGAGGGGCTTCCGGCGGACGTACGGCTGGTTGAACATGACGCTAGCTTTCCTTTAAACTTGCTCCTTCCTTTTTTTCCTCGCTTTGTTCTTGGTTCGACGGTTTGCAAAGTGATATCGCTTTCTCGCTTTTTGTGCGGGACATCAATGTCGCTTATTAGCTGTGATGTCTTCCGAAGAGCCACGATGGCTGATTGGCAACCGGTCTAGGAAAAAAACTACACATGTCTACTGGCTGATATAATTATGAGATTTCTACACAATTATGAGCTTTTGCTGTTACCCAAAAGTGCTTTCGCCATACAAATATTGCTGCAAAATATTTATTGAATTATTTGTAGGTCAACCTACCTACACATTTTTTTTCTAGGTAAGGTTGCACGAGCAACCTACAGAATTTCAATAGCATTTATGCATTCAAGTGATTGGTGGAAAACAATACGACGTTTTTCAGCTAATGAACGGTGTTCACCAGTGGTCATTCTCAGACTCAGAGCGTTTTAAAATAACCCAGATAAAAAACCAGCTATTAGCTGTAAAGCTGACTTTTTACAGCTAAATCAGCGACGATTTGAGGTGGTCAGAGGTGGTCATTCTCAGATAATAACTGATACTATTTTACTTTAAAAATGTTTAAAAACTAAAGAACAAATATAACAACGTTAAAACATTGTAGCATTTTGGCAGTCCGCGAAAATTTGCATTAGAAAAAATAGTCCTCTGTAAGAAAATTTCAGCAAAATATGTTTTGATCTCCTTTGACTCACTCTGCATCCATCTTTGTCGGTGACATGTTTCAGATCCGCGTGGAAGCCACCAGCGTGGCTGACGAGGAGGAAGCTAAGGCCGAGGAGCCGCTGCTCGAGGACGAGCAGATGCAAGGCGCTCTGTTCTTGGCCGGCAACCCGCAGGTGCGCGTGACCACTGGCAAACTGCGCTTCTACCGGGCAGATAAACCCTACTCGTCCGTTGCTTCCGCCGGTGGGAGCCAGCAATTGCCCAACGAACGCAGTACACTGGTATGCGTGGTGACAGTGCCGTCACATATGTCGCCTGTGGAGATCCTCGAGTTCCTGGCCAGTTTCCGTGAAGATATCGCTCTCGTGCGCATCCTCAAGGACCCGGAGCGCAGCAACTGCATGGTGCTCATGCAGTTCAACTCGCAGGAAAGAGCGGACCAATTTTTTATCGTACGATGGCCAATGAAGATCTTATCGGGGCTATTACAATATTCACATTAACGTTATATGTGCATCTTATTTGTGATAGGACCATAATGGCAAGTACTTCAACTCGATCGAGCAAGAGCGTTGCAAGATCGTTTTCGTGCGGAGCATCGAGTTCGATCCAGTGGTGACTGAGGATTGCGATGAGGAGAAGCATGCAGATGAAGAAGTGGGTGCGGCGGCGATGCCGATAAGTCCTCGGTCGGAGAGAAGAGCGAGCAGTGCACAGATGAGGAAACTGTTCCCGCCCCCTCCAGCGGGAATGACGGAGATCCCAACGTGTGCTGTGTGTTTAGACAGATTGGATGCGTCGGCGTCAGGCATTTTGACAACACTCTGCAACCACTCGTTCCATTGTGACTGTCTTTTTCGGTGGGAAGGATCGAGCTGTCCTGTATGTCGCTACAGTCATGGAGATATTGGATCATCGTGTGAAGTGTGTGGGACGACGGAGCACCTTTGGATATGTTTAATCTGCGGTCATGTGGGTTGTGGGCGCTACTCCGGAGAGCATGCTAAGCAGCATTACCAGGAAACACTCCATACATACTCGCTGGAGCTGGAGACGCAACGTGTGTGGGACTATGCTGGAGATGGATATGTCCACCGGCTGATTTTGAACAAACAAGATGGCAAGTTTGTGGAGTTTCCGAGCCCCAACAATCTTAGTGGGGAACGCTCGCAAACTCCACCGAGCACCTCCGCAGAAGAAGAAGAAGGCGAGCACCGTAAACTCGAGAAGCTGGCAGTCGAGTACAACTTTCTGTTAAAGAGGTACAGTGCACTGCTTTTTCTCGTTATGGGTATAGTATGGTGTCAATCTGACGTTCTCTTTGCGTTTTATTCTCTTGCACGACAGTCAATTGGAGGAGCAGCGCCTCTACTACGAGCGGTTGCTTTCACGCGTTGAAGAAGGCGAAAGCCGGCAATTGCTGAATGCGCACGAGCACGAGCGCAAGCAGCTCAAGAAAGCAAATGCAACTTTAGCCGAAAAAACTAAGAAGCTGGAAGAAGAGTTGACGTTTGTCAGGTGCGTGGAGAGTACCGAACTACATTACCCTGCTTTATGGTAGAATTGTCCCACCTGATGAACTATGAATCGTTATGTGATCTACTGTAGAGAGCTGAATAAGTCGCTGATTGAAAACCAGAAGCAGTGGAAGGAGCGTGTACGGATTCTAGAAGAACAAAACTCTCGAATTGAACAGGAGACCGCACTCCGCATTGGAGATTTAGAGGGACAAGTCCGCGACCTCATGTTCTACCTCGATACCCAGAACAAGGTCGAGCAGAGTGCACACCGAGAGGACATTCTGGTAAGCTACCCCTAGTACAGTATTACATGTTCGCACTACAGTATCACGGCTAATCTTTTGTTTTGCAGGGCGGCACGATTGAGATCGAATCCAAGGCAACAGCTGCAGAAAGCACCTCGACATCTTCGTCGTCTAGGCGAAAGGGCAAGAAAAAGAGATAGCTACAGGCAACATTGAATCTAGCGAGAGGGGGTGTAAACCACAAAAATAGAAGTGTTGGGGTGACATCCATTCGTTTATTGGCTACACACTTCTGAATCCAAAAGTCACTGATGAACTGGTACGAGTAGCTTTTCACTTCCTCTTTGGCGTTCAACTACCGCAAGAAAATGGGCAATTCCAGTTCCGCCGACCCCGAAGCTCGGCTACAGTCGCCACCCAGCTCGATGCGAGCTCTCGACTTCAGCTGGATCTCTCAAGCGCCGACGCGTCTTCATGTTAAGGCGTCTCTGGGTGGAACCAGCGCCACTGTGACTGACACGGCTACCAACGCTCCAGTCTACACATTTAAGGACAAGTTCTTAAGCTCCCGCACTTTTCTCAAGGGACCAGCTGATCAGACCCTCGTTACTATTAAGGCGACTTCGTTCTCGAGCGAGTTCCACATCTTTTTGGGGGACCAGACCGAACACGAGCAATTCATGTTACGTGACGTCAGTGGCGTCTTCCACACAATGTTGTTGACTGTGCAGTACTATGACAACAAGACTGGATGCCCATGCCGCGTTGTGGCCAGAGGATCGCCGTCCAAGAGCGTGGTCGTGTGCTTTTTGGAGATTGGCTCCCCTAGGCTCTCACCGCTTAAAAGCAGCGAGGACTTCCAGACAAACTTCGGTTGCTACCGGGCGATCAGTCGCTTCAGCAGAGTTCCAAAGTTTATGGGTCGTGATGAGTACTACATTGAAACACCTCCTGGAGTCGACATGACACTGCTGCTACTGATCTGGCACGTCCGACAAATTCTATTGGTTTTGGAACGCTCGAGAAATAACTAGATCAAAATGCAGCAAGCCTGATGTTGCTTTTGCAGCGGCAAAGGCCACGTACATGTACATGTATTTCATTTCTGTTAGGCAAATAAATGTAAAATTTGTAGTGCTCGTCATAATCTGTCACTTTCTACTTGTACAAATATATTCTATATTCTAAATTCTAGAAAATTTTGAACGCCTCTCTTCTAGAAAGTAGAAACCAGTATGACTTTTTGTATGGGACATGTTGAAGTACTTCCTCATTCTAGTCCTGGTAGTGAAGCAACAAAGCTTCCTCATTTTTCTGTCATTAATGAATTTACTACAAACTACACACAACACATCAAGAACATACCCAAACAACTCAACCACAACCATGTCTACCTCGTGGGATCTCGTGCGACCGCAATTCTGGTACCCCATGTTGTCGCTGGAGCAGTCCATGATGGAGCTCGAGCAGATGAGCGACGTGATGATGCGTCCGCGCTTCCTGTTCGACAAGCGCCGCGAAATGTTAGTGGCGCCAAAGCACGCGGACGAAAACTCGGATGTGGGCTCGGATGACGATGACTTCTTCGTCGATCTACCCGTGGAGGCGCGCAAGTACAAGTCGACGACACTCCAGTTGTCCCCTGGAAATGAAAGCTCTATCTCCATCAACAAGGAGAATAATACTATGAACTCAAGATCGAGCATGGAAGGCGACGATGAGGGTAGCGATAACGTGGCTCTGTCAGAAAAGAAGACTGCCGACCCCAAAACAGCAAGCAACACGGTAAAAACCAAGATTAGAGGCAAGTGCCAGGATAAACACAAGAAACAGCTCCACAACCGCTCTTACAAGGTCACTCCCGCTACGGAGCGCAACACCGATGGCAAGGGCTGTAACTTCTCGTCCTACTCGTTTAGTAGCTCGTCTAGCAGAAAACTCCATCTAAACAGTAATGGCGGAGCTGAGTGGCGACGACGCAGAGTCGTTAGCCCCAGTAGCGTTGCGTGCCAGACCAACTGAACGAAAGTCCGTCGTCTGTCTTTCTACTGTGTTTGCATTCGATCTGGTTCGTTGAAACTTGAGCAAACGCATGCACTGACCCGTCGAGCGGGGTCCCTTCGAGACCATCCCCGCCAGCCATTCAGTCTCCCGACGAGAAGGAGCTCAGTCCTGACTTGCTGGAGCTCGTCATATCAATGCCGACGCCTCCGCGACAAAAGAATACGAAAGTAGCGGCCAATAGACAGAAGTCCGCCGGGACGATCAAGGAGAAGGCGTTCAAGCAGGGCAAGAGCTACTGCAACGTCGCCTGCCGTCTCGAGGCAATATGCCGCGACGTGCATCTCTGCGAAGAAATCCGACGCGCGGCACTTGCGATGAAGCAGATCCAGCTGGGAGCATAGCACTTGATCAACTTGCACGCCCTGCGATGCCTCGAAAACGGGCTCGCGCTCCCGGGCTTCGCTGACAAGACCTTTTTTTACCACTGCTGTTCTGGCGTGGCATCCACTCCGCAAATGCATCTTATTGACCAAAAGAACCGAGATCTATGGCAGTCCATCATCGTATACCAGTCGCAACGGGAGCGCGCCGACCTCGCCGCAGTGGGGCACATGGTCGGATACGGCGAACTAAAGAATGAAATGCGCGAACAGATGATCGTGAACGCCGGCGTGATGATCCGCGAGCACTTCTGAAAGCGCTTACGACTGTATGTGCAGCTAAAGTTTGGGCGAGTCGACGACTTCATTCCCAAGAGGCAGAAATCAAAGAAGGCGGATCTCGTCAACGCCATCCTCCGCGCGTGCTACAACACCAAGAAAACCGAACTCGTGGAAGTGCTGGAGATGAGGGACATGCTGACGCCGGACGGGTCCGAGTGGCGGGAGCAGTGGATTCCATGGCCCGACCACATCAAGGAGAACGGCATGGCGTTTTACGTTCGACTGCTATGGGAGGTTTTGTACGTTGTCGAACGCAGGATGGAGGAAGAGCCCAACGAAAAGGGCATTTGGGCGGTCACGTGTCCATGATGTACTCGAGCGCGCATATCACTCTGAATGGGTCGACGTTGGCCGGCTTTTACTCTCGTATCGTGGATCACCGATTTGGACTGCCCCCGATACCAGCGACGTCGACGTCATTCAAAGACAGCAGATGGGAGGTTAGCGTCACGCGTTCGACATCGCGCACTTCGAAACCAGGAAGGAAGGCTATTCGCTGACAAAGGGCGAGTTCGCGCAGTTGTCCGTTGGGGAAAAGTATACGCGCGCGAGTCACCTTTTCGCGAACCAGGTGACCACCGATGGCTACTCCGCCTCGGTTCTGCTGTTCCGGCAAAAGAGCGAAACAGGCAAGGTGTCAGACTCTCCGGTGATTCCCGTCGGGTATGTCCCTGGCGTTGTGGCCGGGCTGGACCCTGGAATGCGAGCTTTGATCACTGCGGCGCGAGAGAATTTTGGGACGAGAGATCGGCTACCAAGGCGAAGGAGAAGGCAGCGCCGTGGCCGTCGTCGAGACAAGCGGCCCAGGCAAAAAAGGCCATCAGGCCGCGCTGAATCAGAAGAACAAAAGCGCCACGGCAGCGCAACGGCCGAGATATAGTGCAAGTGACGACGCGCGAGTACTGGCACTTGACCGGGTTCAATCGGTTCCGAGTGCGGAACGATTGGTTGAGGAAACATCACCCGCAGTACCAAACAGCCATCAAGAATATGCTGTCCATCAAAAACGGCAAGCTTTCGACGTACCTGGCGCGACTGGAGTACGTCTGGCAGAACGTGGGCTTCCTGCTGCAGTTTTGTTCGGACTGGCTGTTCCTCAAGTGGAAGTTCTTTCAGTAGCAGATGGCACGCGCGGCGGTCGACGCAATTACCAAGCGCATCGTTCCAGTCTCAGGCAAAGGGGTTTGTGTGGCGTATGGAGACTGGAGTAAGCGCAGCGGCATCAAGGGCCACGCGCCCAGTCCGGCGAAGGGTTTGAAAGAGGCGTTGCGCAAGCGAGCAACGGTGGTCTCCATGGTCTCCATGGACGAGTTCAGGACGAGCGAGCTCTGCTCGCAGTGGCATTAGTCTCTTTCGCCCGTCCAGTACGCCGTGGACACGAAACTGCCCAAGCGTCGGGAACGCAAGGGCGTGGTGCTCGCCCGCAACCGGGCCGAAGTGTCGTTGGAGGAGAAGGTCTGCCATGGTGTGCTGCGCTGCGGTGAAGACAGCTGCTTCGCAGGCTACTGGGTCTAGGACGTCAATGCGGCTATCAACATGGTGGAGATGCTCAGAGTGAGGTGTTGGGTCTTGGGCGGATGGTGCCCTTCGTGCGGGAGTAGACAAGAAGAAGAAAACAGTCGTGGAGATGAGAAAGTCTCCACCCAGGTGTACAGACCTGGATATTGCAAGATAGGTAGTGCCATTGATATTGCACGAGTGCCACTTGTAATATGCGTCGCCGCTATGAAGGCTCCAGTGGTTAATTGAAAGCTGTGCATGAGCGAGAAATCGATGGAAGATGCGAACCGCCAGAACCAAGAGGGCGAAGGAAAGCACGAGTCATTTTGCTCAAACGGGAGCCCAGAAGATTTCGAGGTGTTATGGCACCAGACTCCATTTGGCGATATGCAGAAGAAGACCGCGAAGGGCCAACTACAGCCGGCATCGGATGTCGAGGGAGAAGTTGCATCGACTGCAGCAGCACTGGAGGAGGCTGCCATGGAGGATAGCCCGGTGACTACGTCGTCGACGAAGGTGAATGAAGAGAATAATGATCCTGTTTCGTCCAAGAACAACAATGAAGATGCGAAGGAGAACGAAGAGGACTAATTAGTACGATGTATCGTTGTCGCCGAGAAACTTACAATCAATTTGTCAATTTGAAGTTGGATGGTGTTGTCTTTTTTGTATGTTGAAGTTGGTTATGTGGTGTACGCAATTTAGTGTATAGGACACAACGACTTTAGTGTGACATCACGTCATTCGCTTATCCGCAGTGGATAAATAGAGCACGAGCAGCGAGAAGATGGAGGAGAAGCAGCGAGGAGACGCTCGTAGTGCTGCGAGTCGCGTGGAGCGGCCGTCGCGAGGCGTAGGGCCCGCAGGTGGAGCGACAGCAGGTGGCAGCGGGTCCGGCCGCAACAACGTGGTGGTGAAAGTGGGCATGGTGGGGGACGCTCAAGTGGGCAAGACGAGTCTCATGGTCAAGTACGTGGAGGGCAAGTTCGACGAGGACTACATCCACACGCTGGGTGTGAACTTCATGGAGAAGACTATCGCGCTACGCAACACGGAGATCACATTCAGCATCTGGGATTTGGGCGGCCATCGCGAGTTCATCAGCATGTTGCCCCTTGTGTGCAACGATGCGGTGGCTATTCTCTTCATGTTCGACTTGTCCCGGAAGGCAACACTTACCAGCATTAAGGAGTGGTATCGCCAAGTGCGTTCTATTAACAAGGTGCGGCGAGAAAATGCTTGTAGGGTTTGGTTGGTGACTAATTCTTATTGCTTTGGGTGCTCAGAATGCTTTCCCGTTCCTCGTGGGGATGAAGTATGATCACTTTGCCAACTTTGCTGCCGAGGAGCAGGAAGATATCACAAAACAGGTGCGTGGTGGCAATTTATGCCGGCGCTGGTTTTGGGTTTCTGATGGTGTTATGTTTGTATTCCTGGTGCTAGGCTCGCAAGTTTGCAAAGGCGATGAAAGCACCGTTGATCTTCACGTCAGCTTCGCACTCCATCAACGTGCAGAAAGTGTTCAAGGTAGTGCTCAGCAAGGTGTTCGACCTCAAGTGCACAGTTCCTATCATCGACCGCGTCGGCGATCCCATCCTTCAGTACTAGTCGCCATCGTCACCTCGGACTGTGAAAATTTACACAAGGATCTGCTCTGGGTGTTGCTACTGAAGTATATGTAAAGACAATGATTTGCTTTGTGACGATCGTAAAGCCTCGCTTCATTGGCGTGCTGCCTTATCTGACAGGCCTCAATAGAAATTGCTGAGGAATGCAGCGCACGAAACTAATCAAAATGAGGAGGGATCAAAAGTCGCTCTACTCAACGTCAATTCCGGCGTACTCATCGATACCGAGAGCAACGTTAATGTTCTGCATTGCCTGCGTAGCCGCACCCTTGAGGAGGTTGTCGATAGTAGCAATCACCACAAGACGACCCGTGTCCGGGTCCAGCTGGAAGCCACCCACAGTCACGTGCGGATGGTATGAGTTGTCTTTCACGAGCGGAATATCCGACTGGACCTTCACCAAAGCCTCATTCGCGAAGAATTCGTGGTAAAGCTCCTCAGCCTGCTTTGCCGAAGTGATAAGGCCGTCGTCAGCAAGCTGGGCGGACAGTGTGAGGTGAATACCCTGGAAGTACGGGGCCACGTGAGGCATGAATCGAACGGGTGTGCCAAGCTGATGGCTGACTTCGTTTTCGTGAATGTGCTGCACAGACTTGTACGCCATGATGTTGTCCTTGAGCACGTTCAGGTCGTTCGCCTTAGAAGGGTTCGTGCCAGCACCGCTGTAACCCGAAATTCCAAACACGTGGGGCGGGACGGTCTCATCGATCAGCTTGCCACTCACATTGGGCTTACCGCCAAGCAGTGGCATCAAACCAACCTGAGCACCAGTGGCGTAACAGCCCGGGTTCGCAATGTGGGTTGCGCCCTGGAGCCGCGTGCGACCACCCGGAGCCTCCGGTAGGCCGTACGTCCACTCAGCGTTGAAGCGCTGGTCAGCGCTCAGGTCGATAATGATCTTGTCCGTACGGCGGAGCGCGTCCAGGGCCGTAGCGTACTCCTCGCAGTAGCCGTTGGGCAGAGCAAGCACCCACACATCGACGCTCTCTCCAAATGGCGAGGTAGGGATGCCGTCCAGTCCAAGCTCGCAGAACTTCAATTCGGGATCGATGTTCAGCTTCACATCTTCAACGGGCTTGGCAGGCTGCTTCGTGTGCGGGTTAAGAGGCGGAGCCAGCGCCACATTCAGAACCTGTTTACCTCCCAGAGCACGCGAGCTGGCGCACACCAGCTCCAGCTCAGGGTGGCGACCAATCACGCGAATGAGCTCACGGCCCACATAGCCACGAGCACCCAGCAGGCCCACGCGGTACTTTCCATTAGGGCCACGCGGGACAGAAGACACCTTTGCACCAGTCTTCGCGCTTGTAGCAGCGGGCTTCTCGCCCTTGATGCACGTCGTACCTGCACTCTTCTTGCTGACAATCTCGCGCATGAGCTCTGACGCAGACGTTAGCACAACGGACGAAGTCGACGGCAGACCCTGCAGCAGAGTGTTGATCTCGTTCAGCTTCAGGAGCGTGCCCTGGCGACCAGTGTAGTCACGGGCAGCCATGCGCTCGTAGTCCTTCGACATGTTAATTGTCTTGAGCTTCGTGCCGTCATCCTCGATCCAGCCTCCCTTGGCGTTCACGAAGATGGTCTTGAGCGGCTGCAGGTTCAGAGCCAGCTGACGAGCGGCCACATCGGCGTTGATGTTAAGAGTTTGACCGTTAGCACTCTCGCCAAGGCACGAAAGCACAGGGATCTCACCGGCGTCAATGGCAGCTTGAACCGGATCGCCGTGGATCTTGTTGACCTCGCCCACGAAGCCGTAGACGTCCTTGTCCTTGAACTCAGCCTCGATAACGCCACTAGTGATGCCTCTGGCCGGCACACCAGCCTTGTTAAGGGCGGCTACGAGCGTCGCGTTGGTGTCGACGAAGATTTCCTTGGCGATGTCGAGCGTCTTCTGGTCCGTTACGCGATTGCCGCCCACGTACTGGGGCTCCACGCCCTGCTTGTCCAGTTCAGCGTTCATCTGCGGACCGGCGCCGTGTACAAGAATAGGGAACAGTCCTGTGTCCTTCATGAAGCGCAGCGACTCGATGAGCGTCTCCAGCTCGTGGATGATCACATCGCCGCCAATCTTGATGACCGTCGTGTGGTTCACTCCAGGCGTGCGGTACAGCTGCTTGAACTCCTCCAGCGTCTTCTCAGGCGCCAGGACCTTGGCCAAATTCAGTACGTAGTCGTCGCTGGCCTTGGAAGACAGCGCCCGGGTCTGGACGGAAGACGAAATGTGTGGGACGGTCTTTCCGGCAGTAATTGGGGCCGCACACGCGCGGGAGACAGGCATTGCCAAGGCCTGAGAGCTGCGAGCCGCCGCACGGGTCAACGCCGGCATCTGCTGGGCCACGGAGCGCCACATTCTTGCGGGGATGGAGAAGATCGCTGCTGCAGAGGAAGGACTCTTGGAGTGTGCGGGGGTGCGCACTGTACAACCGCTGGCTCAAACGGCTGCTCACTGTTGTTCGGAATATAATATTCTGTTATGTAGGTTCAGTAGCTACTACTCTAAGTACTATTACTACTGTGTGGGGGTATTGGCGACTACTACACGTACTTTTCACTGGTACTATAGTGATAACTCTGGTAGAATGAAGCAGACTTATGCAAAATACTACAAGGAGAGGCTTTGACCTACTGTATTGATCATTAATATATACATGTGGATCGTTTTCGTAGCTTAGTACTGCTATGCAAGTAGTCGTTCAGAAGTTATAGCACAGTACTACTACTATAAACGATAAGTGCGGTTTGCACGCCACGAACTCCAGCAGGAGTTCGCAGAAGAGCTGACTGCATGCGTACGATTGGCTGCAAGCAGTCGGTAGGTGCGCGCGCTCCGGCTACAGAGTCCCGGCCGCGTACTTTGGACCAGCTGCCCATCTCCCTTGGGAAGCCGAATGAATGGCTTGGAGGCTTATTTCAGATCTGCCTCTCAACATCATGATGAGGCTCCGGCTCGAGTGAAACTTCTCCTGGCGGCAAGAGCGCGGCGGAACTTGCGCTTCGACACGACCTGGTTATCAGGCTCGGAGCGACACGCGTGCACGCATTCCATGTCGGGAATGGCGAAGAAGCTCGCCGTCGTAGCACCAAGATGCTGCCTTTTCAAAGCGAGCTTGAAACGCTCGAGTCAACTGACCGAATTGAGCCGTTCTCTGCGTGTAAAACTCGGAACACGGCGTTCACATGCAATTGTCATGCACACTGAACAGAATCATGCATCTTGAAGTGCTCAAGTGTACCGGTAAGCGCATATGTGAAAACTGCAGTGCAAAAACACCCTCAGCTACATGTAATAGCAAGCGCTGCCACGTCGCATTCTTTTGGCCTGCAGACCATTTGGCTGGCTGGCAGCTTGTGGCTTCCACCCTGCCAGCGACTCGCTGAGCGAGAGGTCAAGTTGCCGTTGCCAAAGGATCGGAGTCCATGGCTCGTTTTTGTGTTTGTACATAAGTTCTGCCTGGTGTGAACAAGCCCGTTTCTGCCCTTGATTTATCACCCCCTAGCTTATCTTCACCGCGGGGCTTGCAACAGACGCTCCGCAGCTTGTTGTTTCTATGCACGACGCCACGTACCCCGCGATCTTCCTGGGACCAGCCGTCGCTTCAGCCCTTTTGACTTGCGATCCCATTTCCCAACTGGAAGCGCCGCGAGCAAAAGAGCCCAAAAGGCCCAACGCCCGCGCTTCTCTCCATCGTCCCGAGTGTTTTAAACCAAGCTTGGACAGGATGCTTCGCCTGTCGCACTCGGTGAAGCGCCGCGTGCCGCTGTACAAGGCCAGCGGCAACCGCCTGCTCGTGTCAGCGCGCGAGAAGGTGGACCGCCGCAATGCCCCGCGCTTTGAGACCCCCGCCGTTCTGGAGTTCGAGGACGGATCGCGCTTCCCTGGTGTGTCCTTCGGCGCCAAGAAGTCCATGGCCGGAGAGGTGGTCTTCACCACGGGCATGGTGGGCTACCCGGAGGCCCTCACGGACCCTTCGTTCAAGGGCCAGATCCTTAACATGACGTTCCCCATGATCGGTAACTACGGTGTGCCTGACACCAAGGCGCTGGACGAGTTCGGACTGAACAAGAACATCGAGTCTGACCGCATCCACGCTGCCGGTATGATCGTGCAGGACTACTCGTCTCACCACAGCCATTGGAACGCCGCTCAGTCGCTCTCGGAGTGGCTTGAGAGCGAAGGCATCCCCGGTATTGCCGGTATTGATACCCGTGCCATCACGAAGAAGATCCGTGCGCACGGAGCTATGGCTGGTCGCATCATTGTGGAAGGCACGGAGGCACCTGAGCTTGTGGATGTCAACGAAGCCAATCTGGCCTCGATTGTGTCCACTAAGGAGGTTATCACTTACGGCAAGGGGAACCCGCTCAAGATCCTGGCTGTGGACTGCGGTATCAAGTACAACATCATCCGTGAGCTTGTCAAGCGTGGCGCTGAGGTCAAGCGCGTGCCGTGGAACCACGACATCTCGTCCGAGATCGGCTGGTACGACGGTCTCTTCATCTCCAACGGTCCCGGCGATCCGGCTATCATGAAGGAGACGACTGCTCAGCTTAAGAAGGCTCTGGAGCTGCAGGGTGACAATGTGAAGCCTATCTTCGGTATCTGTCTGGGTAACCAGCTGCTCAGTCTCGCGGCCGGAGCCAACACGTACAAGCTTCCCTTCGGTAACCGTGGCCAGAACCAGCCCGTGCACAACCTGAAGACTGGCTTGAGCTACATCACCGCCCAGAACCACGGTTACGCCGTGGACGGCAAGACCCTGCCCTCTGACTGGGAGGAACTCTTCGTGAACCTCAACGATGGCACCAACGAGGGTATCATCCACAAGTCCAAGCCATACTTCACGGCTCAGTTCCACCCGGAGCACGCTGGCGGCCCCACGGACACGGAGTTCCTATTCGACACCTTCCTTGACGCCGTGCGCACTCAGGAGAAGGGGCCAATTAAGAGTCTGGTGCAGCGCCCCCACATTGAGCGCCCCAAGGTGAAGAAGGTGCTGGTGCTTGGATCCGGAGGTCTGTCCATTGGCCAGGCCGGTGAGTTCGACTACTCTGGTTCGCAGGCTATTAAGGCTCTGAAGGAAGAGAACATTGAGACCATCCTGATCAACCCCAACATCGCCTCCGTGCAGACGAACATTGACCGTTCCAGCGAGGCTCAGGCCAGCAACGTGTATTACCTCCCGGTGAACCCCGATTTTGTCGAGCAGGTGATCAAGCGTGAGCGCCCGGACGGTATCCTTATCTCTATGGGTGGCCAGACCGCGCTTAACTGCGGTGTGGAGCTTGACAAGCGTGGCGTATTCGAGAAATACGGTGTTCAGGTCATGGGTACGCAGATCGACGTGATTAACTACACTGAGGATCGTGAACTGTTCAACGACAAGCTTGCCGAGATCAACGAGAAGATCGCCCAGAGTGAGGCTGTTGAGTCTGTGGAAGACGCTGTCAAGGCTGCCTACCACATCGGTTTCCCTGTGATGATCCGCTCTGCGTTCGCGCTTGGCGGACTTGGTTCGGGTATCTGCGAGGACGAGGCTCATCTGCGTACGATGGCCAAGCAGGCGTTCTCAGGAAGCCCTCAGATTCTGGTTGAGCGTTCCATGAAGGGCTGGAAGGAAGTTGAGTACGAGGTGGTGCGTGATGCCGCCAACAACTGTCTGACGGTCTGTAACATGGAGAACTTCGACCCGCTGGGCATCCACACGGGTGAATCGATTGTTATCGCGCCTTCGCAGACGCTGTCGAACCGCGAGTATCACATGCTTCGTGAGACTGCCGTGAAGGTTGTGCGTCACCTTGGCATTGTCGGAGAATGTAATATCCAGTACGCCTTGAACCCCGAGTCGGAGGAGTACTGCATCATTGAGGTGAATGCGCGTTTGTCGCGTTCAAGTGCTCTGGCCTCCAAGGCCACAGGCTACCCGCTTGCCTTCGTGGCCGCCAAGCTTGCGTTGGGCATCAACCTGCCGGAATTGAAGAACTCGGTGACCAAGAGCACGACCGCTTGCTTCGAGCCCTCGCTGGACTACTGTGTTGCCAAGATGCCTCGTTGGGATCTGGCCAAGTTCGAAAACGTCAGCACGGAGATCGGTTCGTCGATGAAGAGTGTTGGTGAGGTCATGTCGATTGCCCGTACCTTCGAGGAGGCCATCCAGAAGGCTCTGCGTATGGTGGAGCCTTCGAACGAGGGCTTTGAGCCGCGTTACGACGAGCTGTCGCACGATGAGCTTGTGAAGGCTCTTGGCAAGCCGACGGACCGTCGTATCTATCAGATTGCGCAGGCCCTGAAGTCCGGTCAGCTGACGATTGACCAGGTGCACGAGATCACCAAGATCGACACTTGGTTCCTGAGCCGTCTGCAGGCTATCTGTGACTGCGACGTGAACCTCACTGGTAAGAAGCTGAACGCGGTGACTGCTGCTGAGATTACCGAGGCCAAGAAGCTCGGTTTCTCGGACCGTCAGCTTGCTCGCATGTTTAGCTGCACTGACGATGAGGTGCGCGCCAAGCGTAAGGAGCTAGGCATTGTGCCGGCCGTGAAGCAGATCGATACGCTTGCTGCTGAGTACCCGGCCCAGACCAACTATCTCTACATGACGTACAACGGTACCGAGCACGATGTGCCTGCACAGGATCCGAACGATGGTGTGATGGTGCTGGGCAGCGGTGCGTACCGTATCGGTAGCTCCGTCGAGTTCGACTGGTGTGCTGTGAGCTGCATCCGTACCCTACGCAAGCTTGGCCACCGCGCTGTTATGCTCAACTACAACCCCGAGACGGTGAGCACGGACTACGACGAGTGTGACCAGCTGTACTTCGAGGAGCTGTCGAAGGAGCGCGTGATGGACGTCAACGACCGTGAGGGTGTCCAGGGTGTTGTTGTGTCCGTTGGTGGTCAGATCCCGAACAACCTTGCGCTGCCGCTGCACAAGGCTGGTGTCAAGGTTCTGGGCACGCACCCGACGATGATTGACAGTGCCGAGGACCGCTACAAGTTCTCGAAGCTGATGGACGAGGCTGGTGTGCCTCAACCTGCCTGGAAGGAGCTGACGAGCCACGCTGACGCTCGTGAGTTCGCTGAGCGTGTAGGCTACCCCGTTCTGGTGCGACCGTCGTACGTGCTGAGTGGTGCTGCCATGAACGTTGCCTACAACTTTGACGAACTGGACAACGTGCTGAACCAAGCCGTTGCTGTGTCTGCTGACCACCCTGTCGTGATCACCAAGTTCGTCGAGGGAGCCAAGGAGCTGGAGCTTGACGCTGTGGCCAAGGACGGCAAGGTGATTGCCGCTGCCATTTCGGAGCACGTCGAGAACGCCGGTGTGCACAGTGGTGACGCCACGCTGGTGCTTCCGCCTGTGGAGGCCAGCTCGTTCTACACGAACCAGATCAAGCGCAACGCTGAGAAGATCGCCAAGGCGCTGAACATCTCGGGTCCGTTCAACGCTCAGTTCCTCGCTAAGGGTGCTGACGTGAGCGTGATCGAGTGCAACCTGCGCGCCTCGCGTTCGTTCCCGTTCGTGTCGAAGACGACGGGCGCCGACTTCATCAACGCTGCGACGAAGGTGATGGTGGGCGAGTCTACCGAGAACGACAACCTGCCTCCTCTCGACGGCCCCAAGCGCCCGGAGGGCTACGTCGGCATCAAATCGCCGATGTTCTCGTACACTCGTCTGGGTGGCGCTGACCCGCTGCTCGGTGTCGAGATGGCTTCGACGGGTGAGGTGGCTTGCTTCGGCAAGAACCGCGCTGAGGCGTTCCTGAAGGCGTTGATCTCGTCGAACTTCCAGCTGCCGGAGAAGAACATCCTGCTGTCGATGCAGGACAAGTTCTCGGAGGATTTCGTGCATGCCGCCTACAAGATGCACGAGCTGGGCTACAACCTGTACACGACGGAGAAGACGCACGCGTACCTGAAGAAGTACGACATCCCGTCCACGAAGGTTGACTTCCCGTCGGACGGCGACAGCGCTAACAACGCTCTGAACCTGATCAAGGACGGTAAGATCGACCTGGTGGTGAACCTGCCCAACAACCAGAGCAAGCAGACTGAGAACAACTACCTGATCCGTCGTACGGCGGTGGACTTCTCCATCCCGCTGCTGACGAACATCAGCCTGGTGCAGCTCTTCGTGGAGGCCATGGCGATCCACAAGGACAAGCCCATGCTTGGTCTTGAGCCGGACAGTCTGTTCGACTACTACAAGCGTGAAAAGGAGGAGGACGCGTGGACGGACGTGCACGAGTTCCACTAAGCGCCTTATGAAAAGAGCATGACGCTAGCTACTGAGCCGCATGCATTGAGTATTTCGTGGGGAAGACTAAGAAGCAAGTCATCAACACGACTATTTTTTATCTAACCAACCCACTGTCTTCTACTTTAGATGTACATCATTAGTTATTGGTATCTAACATAAAGCACTTCTTGTGCTCTTTGAACCAATTCTCTAAGCCGAATGTGAACAGATCGTGCGTGTACGTGGCCTTCTCTTTCTCCTCCATGTTCTCCAGAGCTTCCATCTCTGCAGATTTCTTTTTCTTTGCAGCTGCTTCATGTGTCAACTCAATGTATCGCCTTGAAAAATCCTCAGCGAGTTGGGGTTGCTGCATCTGTAGCTGCGTTTGGAAATGTACGCACCTCGTGTACGCTGCGATCACGTAGGCGTCGGCGATATCGAAAGCTGAGTCGGCCAATGCTCCCGTTCGCATGCGCTCGAAGCCTGGAAGAGCTTCTGACCCTTGCGTGTCTTCATTTGCAGCCCTTGTGAGCTCGGGCTCTTGCTGTTCCAGAAAGCTCATGACCTGGTGCTTGATGCTGCTCTTCTTGTTCTTGGCCGACGTGGTAGTCGGCGCACTGAGACCGAAAAACCCTCGAGCAGCGGACGGATGCGTGTGCAATGGCAGCGCGTTGAATCGTTTCCAGCAGGCGAAGGACACGATGCCATTGAGTTGCGCCAACTGGAAAATACCGGCGTTGTGGAAGCGGCCGGAGCGGAACATCCGCATGAACGCTTCAATACCAACGATCCACTCAACTTCCTTGGGCTCGACGGCTTGGACATTCGACAGGAACTCGTCGATGACGCCGCCAATGTGCAGCACGTCGGCACTGGCGAATTGGGCAGTGGGGATGTGACCCCAGCGACACACGCGGCCTCGCTCAGTGACAACAGCGAGTCCCGTACTGTTGGTGTTGACGTCCAGACCGAGCACACGCAGTGGAGGTGAGCGACGCATCAGCTGTTGCACATGGTCAGCCAGGTTGCAGACTTCGAGCGCCTTGCGGATACGCGCTCCGTTGCGACGCAGAGCTGGAGCGGCCGCTGTCTTGAGCGCCATTGTCGATTGTAGCTCTTTCATGAAATGTACCTATCTGACAGTGTTGTCTGAAGGTTGTGTGAAGGTTGTGTCGTTCCAAGGTGGTGTGATCTAGCACCAAATTTTTTGCACTTTGGGCGCCACATTGACTCCAATGTGGCGCTCATCGCTTTCGCCCATCCACAACTGAGACATCGGCACCCAGAACTGCCAGCCGGCACTCCTGGCGATCTCCGCGGTGCCTCACCGCGCAGCTCCAGTCGCGCACTTGATGGCCATCGAGCAGTGTCGGACCTGAAGGAAAAATCCAGCCATGAAGCGCTGTGAGCTGGCGGCGTCCGCGGCTCAAGGCGAGAGCTCAACCATGCGGCGTTTGCAACGTTGTCGAGAAGTCAGCCTCTACAACCGCACAAAGACAGGATTGGTCAAAATCTCAAATATGTGAATTATCATATTCCACAGGTCATTTAAAAACGAGACTGCATCACATATTGGCTGAACCATCCACTATATCTTCCAGGGACATCCACTTTCATAGGTATTCTTTTCGCTCGATCGTCAGAGGGCACGCAATAGGCCAGCGTCGTGCGGGAAGGCTCTCCTCGATCAAATGACTTGAATCCAGTATGCACTTGCTTCTGGAAAAAACTGGCGCCTTGTTTCTGCCCCCATTCACTAAACGGCCGTTGGTCGCTCGCTTCATTCGCTCTCTACCTCTGCAGCTCACAAAGCGGCACCTTCGGCGTTGAGGAAGCCACTCGTTCCTTGCATCTCGGCGCGAGGAGGAGTACAAAACCCACAGGAACAGACCAACCACAGCCCAAATGAACGCGAAGCTGCTAGCGCTTCTAGGCGCTGCGGCCCTGGCGGCGCATTCCGCGGCCGCCACCACCACGTGCCCCGTGTACGTTCAGAGCACGACCACGTCGACGCTTACGACGCCCATTACGAAGATTGTTTCCTCCACCTCCAGCGACAGTGGCAGTGGCTCCACGGCCTCGTCCTCGTCTTCTACTGGATCGGGCAGCAATTTCGCAGATGCAGGCAGTCAGGGCACGCAGAACACGAATGTAGGCAGCTCTTCGAGCTCTTCCGCGTCTACTACTGCTGGCTCTAGCGGAGGCACTTCTACTGGCACTACTACAGGCAGCGATGACTCGACAGGTAGTGCGGGCGTTTCCACTACGACTACGCCATCTTCTACGACAAAGACGCCGTCGACGACTACAGCTACGCCTTCGACTACGACGGAAACTAGTACTGGAACCACCACGGGAAGTGCGTCCACTACTACGACTACTACTACTACTACGGGATCGGCGACTACAGCGCCTTCTACAGACACGACGGCCACTACCACGACGTCTTCGGGATCGTCAGGAACTGCGGCGGGTACTACCGCCTCGGTGTCGCTTGGTGTGCGAAAACTACAAGCTACGACCACTACGACTACAGGTTCTACCACAGGCACGACGGGGACAACTGGAACTACCGGCACTACTACGACTGGAACCACTGGCACTACTACGACTGGAACCACCGGCACTACTACGACTGGAACGACCGGTACTACGGCTGGAACCACTGGCACTACCACGACTGGAACTAGTGGATCGACGTCCACTACTACGACATCTGCAGGTTCTGGCTCGACGACGGGTTCGGTAGGCTCCGGTTCTTCGAGCTCGGACGTCCTAACGTGTGACAGCACGTTCTACTCCAAGTGGGACACGCTCGGCCTGACGTGCGGTGGCTCCGGGATTGACGTGGCCTCGGCTGTTTCGGCCTCCAGCTGTGTGATTTACAGCGGCTCAGTGGGATCCACTTCTGGCTCCACGTGCGTCTCCATCTGCTCGTTCCCAGCCTGCACGAACAGCGCCTGGGTGTACGGAGGGAGCAACGGCATCTCGTCGTCCGTGTACGATGGTTTGAGCATCGAGTCGTTCCTTTCGAGCGACGTAATCGCGGCGCTGGAGGAGCGTTCGTCCACAGTGTCGACGTTCCTCTCGAACTCTACTATGTCGGACTCCGAGCAGTGCACGTACACATCCGAGAGCTCCTTCTCTTCCTGCACGTGCTCGGCTATGCTGATTGACAGTGACAGCTCAGGAAGCGTGGCGGATGCTGCCAAGAAGCAGCAACGTGCTCAGAATGAGGAGGATGGTGTGATTACCAAGGATAACACCACCACAACCGGTACAGTGGTGGCTGCTACGTCCAAGAGTGTTGCCGGTGTGACTGTTGCGATCACTGGTATCGCTGCCATTGCCAGTACTGCAGTGGGTGGAGTCAGCTCTGCTGGCGCGTCGCTCGCAGCTGCTGGCTCTACGATGGCCATCACGACGGTCGAGATCTGCCAGTTTGGCGTGCTAGTGAACCAGCTTCAGCTTGACGGCAAGTCGTCGGCCCTGGCGCAGTTTGGTAAAGCCATGGCCCCTGCAGCTTTCACGTTCCTCCCGTTTGGAAAGCTCAACGATTCATCCACAGACAGCAGCAGCTCTGGAAGTGGCAGCAGCAGCTCTGGAAGTAGCAGCAGCACCTCTGGTCGTCGTCTTTCGAGCTCAAGTACGAGCGGCAGTTCCAGCTCCAGCAGCAGCTCGGACCAGCTTACTGGCATCGCCAAGTACTCCCGCCAACTGAACATCGAGGAAGACATGCTGTTCATCGTGACTCTGGCTGGTGTTTTCTGTGTCATGGCGAGTGTTGTGGGTCTTTTTGGCATCGGCTACCTCCTGTCCGGCCTCATGATGCCCCGTGAGGAGTACCTGGCCAAGTTCTTCGACAAGATGATCGGTCTGGAGGTTCTCGTGGCTATCCTTTCGCAGTACACTATTGGTGTGACGGCTACGTTCCAAATTTACTATTCGAACAAGTACGAGAGCATCACGGACCCGAAGTGTCTGCTTGCTATCGCTGCTATTATCTTCTTGGCTGCTGGTATCCTCGTGTACGGCTATGTGGTCATCAAGAAGCACGAAGCCGAGCTGAGTGATGTTGGTACCGTGCAGCACTTGAAGAAGACCGTGAACATGCGTTATGGTCCTCTCTACGAGGAGTACAAGTTCAAGAACCGCTACTTCTTCGCTGCCAAGATGATGCTCGCGCTAACGACCGGTGTGGTTACTGGCTGTGCCAGCATGTCTGGTACAGTGCAGGTTTCTATCATCCTTGCGCTCAACGTGCTGTTTTTCTTCTACCTGGAGATCCAGTCGCCGCACCACTCGAAGTTCGTGCAGACTACCACGAGTTTCGTGTCCATCATGAAGATCGCCGTGCTCGTGCTGACGTTCTTCCTTGTCACCGCTGCGGCCAGCGACGGCTTCCCCACCAGTCTGCAGAACGGCATCTCGGTGGCCATTGTTGGCCTCAACCTGTTCGTGCTGGCTCTGCTGATGATCCGATCGCTCTACACGTTCTGGCAGAAGTTCAAGCTGCAGCGAGACGCCGCGTACGACCAGGAGGAGCAGACCGCGCAGGACTATTTCAAGGACGAGACTCCTGCAACACGCAAGGACCGCGCTCCCAGCAACGCCCAGCAACCTTCGGGACTGCCTGTTCTCCAGTCTCAACACTCGAACGTGAACAACAACGGCAACAACCCGTACGTCCAGGAAAGCGGTGTCGTCGACTACAGCAGTGCCGATGAGATCCGTTTGCGTTCGGCCACGCACGAGAACGACAACCGTCAGCAGACGTACGACGCCAGCCGCCACTCGGCTGCCAACCACTACATCACGCAGGACCGCAGCATGTACGGCCAGCGCCGCAACGACGTGGTGGAGCTGTAGGCTTTCTTTGGTGTGTGGAAGTTGCACCGAAATCATTTCTCGGTGCGTAGAGGAAGAGAGTGGCGAGGCTCCACCTGAGCTCAAGCTTGTAATTAAGACAGAGGAGGTTAGCATTTTGATTGTCAGTTTACGCTAATGGAGTTTTAGCTTTCCATTATTTTTTTTTTTACCAAACGTTTGACAATCGGAAGTGGATTTGATTACCGCACGGCTTCGTCATGTCGATTATATCGTCTCATTCCCAATTTTGCCCTCGTAGGCTCATCCAGTCACAAGCCGATGGGAGGAGGGTCGCTATTGACGCAAGACCTGGAGCCACTGGGCAGCGAGTCAAAGGCGATCCGCAGCAAGCTGACGGAGCTGTACGCTAGGGATGCCGAACTGCAGGCCGCACACCAGCAGGCCAAGCGTGACGACGACTTTGGCGAGGAAGTGGTGACCAAGTACAAGGCTTTCCTGTCCTGTCGCCAGCAACTGATCGCTCAGCTGGAGAAGCAGCGGATCCAAGTGCCGTGGCAGCTACGGATGACTATCGACGACCTCGAGCTGACGGTGCGACCAGCATGAGGAGTTACAGAGGTCAAATCTCATTCTTGATCGTGTATTTGTGTGTATTGCATTGCTTCTTACAGTTGAAGCAACGCCGAGAGAAGAAGGAGGACAAGACCAGCGACACTACAAAGCCCAAGACGCGCGACGTGAAGACATCCAAGCTAAGCCAAACAACAGTTGAAGAGTCTGGACGCGTGACGGTGGCATTTCTCGGGCCTACACTTATTGCACTAGTGATCGCCTTGGTCTGGTACTACATGTACTATAACGCCGAGGTTCTCTTTTAGGCGCACACGACGACCAGGACGAGAGCGATATTTGGTCTGGTTCGGAGTTACATGGTTGGAGTTTCGCTCCATATTGGGGGATAGAATGCAGTTAGAAGCTGTATTTTGGTTCGAACCTCCTGAAACGTCAAGTTTGAATACTACGCTTCGAAACCAAACCATGTATTAATACATGTATATGTATTACTGGTAGTGCAACGTATTTTATAACGGTTTCAAACCTGGTTCAGTGGTAATTTTAAAAAAAATTAAAGATTATTCCGGTTAATAACTTTTTTCGCAATTATATCCGTTAGATGTTAATAACTTGTTACTAACCGTGCTCCTTCGTGCTCCATCGGTCGATGCCCATCATTGCTCGCAACTTCCGGCGTGCACGTGCTCGGTACTACACGAACAAGCTGGCCATGGCATCAACATTATCACCTTCTACCTGGTCCTTAAGTCGCAGCCAACATATCGGCAATTTGACGTCGCTGGGACCACTCCAAGCAGGTTCAAGGGTACTGATCGTCGGAGATGGCAACTTTTCCTACTCGCGAGCGTTCCTACGTGCCAACAGCGCTCGCATCAGAGCATCAGAGCTTCACGTGACAGTCACTTCGCTGGACACTGAGAACCAGTTAATGGAGATGTATCCGAAGTCTCGTGACATTCTGAACGAGCTGCGCAACGGTGGGGTTAAAGTTCAACACGGTGTAAACGCTACGAAGCTGGAAAACTATTCATTCGGCGAAGGAGAAGGTGCTTCTTCCGTCTCATTCGGCCGTATCGTGTTCAATTTCCCTCATTACGCAGCGGACGGAGGTGTGGGCAACAAGCACAAACGCAACAAAATTCATCGCCATCGCCAACTGCTTACGGACTTCTTCGCGAGTGCGAGTCAAGTGCTGACTAGTGGCGGACAGATCTGGGTCACACTTTGTGCCGGTCAAGGAGGAACTAAACTGGAAAGGAAGGCCCGTGCGGTCGGGGATACGTGGCAGGTCGTTCAGTGTGCTGCTGCTGCGGGATTGGTACTTCAAGATGCTCATTTCTGTCCCGTGGACGCGTTGGCTGAATTGGGATACTACAGTGTTGGCTATCAATCACGGGAGAAGGCTTTCTGGACGGAAGATGGCATCACGCACGTCTTCTGCCACGAAGCTCCCGGTGTTAAGGCGTGTTACCCGGTCGAGTGGGCGCGCGACGTCAGTTTCTGGGTGACAGACGAGGAAATGTTCACTGAAGAGCTCTTACTTGGCGTCATACGAGAACACTTCTCTCCTGAGACGATGGATGTCTCCATTTCACTGCTGGACGAGTATCGGTGCGAGAAGAGCGGGCGTAAGTCGGTTACTTACCGTCTCGACATTTCGTCTTCCAGTTTGGCGCTATCTCGTGACCGCGTCAACACCATGGCCCAAGCAGCTTTAACAGCTATTGAAAGCTCATCGTTCGCTGCTTCTCGTGCAACATGATGGGATATAGAGCCACTTTATCTTAGATACTTGACTTTAGAAATGATACGGACGACAGTTCTCTGCCTTATACTAAACTCCCTTCTTCGCTCTCTCAGATGCCGAGATACAGCAATACGTTCGCTGCGTTGCCCAGCACGTGTAAACCGCAGTGCCAGGCCGACGATACGTCCTGGTTGGGTGCCTTGCGGGCCTGCACGTAACAGAAGCCCGAGTTGGCAACCACGAGAGCGTACATCACCTGCACCAACGGGTCCTGGCACACCGCCACACAGCAGTAGGCGTGGTAGAGCGCAGCCCCGACGACTGCGGTCATATCCGCCGTGCGGCGCCAGCCCTTGACCGGATTGCGCCAGTAGTTGAGTGACGTGAGCAGCACCACAAGCGCCACAAAAGCGCAGCCCCAGAGCTGACTACGCACAGCGCCGACCACCGAGAAACACGTAGCGAACGAGGACCGAAACAGCCGCGACGAGTAGCGCGGAGGCAGCACAGGCGCCGACGTAGTGGAGAGTTTGCTGGCCATGATGCACGCAGGAAAAGCTTGATGCTGACGTTTCTTTTTGTCAAATGAGGATGATCAGATAGGCGAACGTGAATGGATACAGTGCGATAAAACCGACGTGTGCTGCTGGGTCCCACCCAGCCTGGGACCGTAAAGTGTTTTGCAGTGCTTGCACTCGAGATTTTCTGATTGTGGGAGTGTGCACTTCTGCCACGAATTCTAGCTTAGCACGCATAGGATTCCATGCGATCGACATTGGAGTGTAGCAGTATGGGTGCGGATGTCCTGCTTCAGAGTTTACGTGTGCGGTTCAGGCACCTTTCTACCCTTTTCAGCTTTTGAAATCCACACCTCCTTTGAAAAAAATGTAAATCCGTAGAGGAATCCTGTCATTACGAAGAAACACGTCGTGGTTGGAGTTGGAGCGTCTTCACCGTGAACGTTGATCTCATTCAGATGATCGATGAACTGAAGGACAAGAGTAAGAGTCTTTTCTTACCGATCTGCTGAAGATGGATCTCACATGGTCCTGACTCAAGACTCTTGAGGAGCTCAGGGAGCAAATCAAAACTCTAATGCAAAAGACCTGATGTTGAATCCGACATGGGACCTCAACAACGACGCCTACTTTGGAAACGACTTCGAGCAAGTGAAAGGAGACGTCCATGCAATGGCACTACTGAATCTTTGCAGGAGAACTATTTTCTCAGGGAGAGGGGATTTCCTGAAAGAATCTTAGGCACTGAACTCTTGAACGCCAATTGGCAACAACTTCGAGCAAGTTCAGGAAAGTGTCCGGATGGGCCTGAGCAAGGCACCAAGTGCAAACATAAGCGCATTATTATACTACAGTACCCTTTTAACTGTCATGATGTTCATGTAATGCTTGATCGTGTCCAGCAGGGGAGATCTAATGAATCATGCATGGGCTTACTTACACTCTGCGCGATATCAATGAGGTTTTTGTAGATGATTGCTTATTTTTTCTTCGTCTCGGAGATTATTGGACTTCTTCAGTTCTGCCGAGCTTGCATTGTAAAAGAAATACAAAGCATTTTGGACTTTGAGCCAGGCTCAATGGCTCATTGAGCCTTACATCAGGTTTAGAGCAGCGATGTTAAAAAATTATCTCGTTTTGTTTTATGCATCTACTACTAAACATGTACTACTAAAACTATAATAACTTAGATCAATAAGACTTGTAAAAAAGAGTGATGCAAATTAACCAGAACGACTCCTTGATTGACTTTTCTCGCTTCAAGTGGAAAGTTCAAGAGCGTATCGTATATTTCACTTTCGAACGGACCAGGCAGATAACAACGGATGGTTTCGACTAGACAATCAGGGAAGAAGCGCCGCTCTTCCACGGCATCCGTTCACGGGAGAAACAAGAAGCATCGGTCCCCTGTGTACCCGACGTGAATATCCCAAATGCTTCTCCAATGGGCCGCTTTTGCCAGATTTTGGAGTGGGGTCTACTTTCATATGGGACTTCCTGTCTTCTTCCGACGTTACAACTTTGCTGAATACGGTGCCAGGTAAATTATCGGGAGCTCTTACAAACCAGCTAGCCCGGGAAGAGATTCAGTCGTTCGTCGCTGAAAACAAGGCGCATTTGGGGCGGAGATGTGGCTGTGACTGGATGAGAAGGCGTGATTTCATTCCTCGTTCGAAGGACACGTGTATGGATACATCATCACCTTACGTTTTGGACAAGAACCTACCGATCCTTCAGGTTCTAGGCAGGTCTTTAGTTTTCCTGAACGCTCTCGTACTGGCAAAGAAACTGATGAAGCAAGTCGACCGTGAAGATCCTAATGCTGCCACTGTTATTCCAATAATTTGCCCCCTTGTTTCGGGGAAGAAAAAACTTCGTCTGGCAGAATGCACCGAAAGTGGTGTGAAACGAGTCCTGAACGAGATTTACCACAATACTGGGACGCGTTTCTTCAAGGAGTTCAAAGGGAAGAGAGATCGAAGCGATATAGAGTTCCTCAACTATCACTGGGACAGAATTAAGGGTTTTGAGTGCGGGTACTGCAAGGCCCCGAATCCCGCAAAGAAAAAATCTGTGCGACATCGTCTCTGCGTATTCCAGGAGATTTACTCAAATTGCAGGGCGGTGTATCGGCCATTAAAGACTGCAATGATGAAGAATCTCCAGTTCGTCCGATTTGTACCTCGACCCCGATTCACCCCGAAGTACGGTTCATACGAAGGACTGGTTGCGGGTATTACTAAGGACGGGGTTCTGTGCGGAGTCTACTTGAAAGCAGGACATCCAAGGCTATCATGAAAATGTGTTCGGATTGATTCGGTGCCACGCTGACTCACGATAATGGTAATGATCCTTCCTACGAAAACGTTTTTCTATTGACCGATCGACAATCTTTTTTTTTTAGCGTATTTTTGTGCAATCATACGAATACTAAGGCGTCGCGATGTCACTGCGTCGCGGTCCGCCCCGGATCGCTAAGAGCAAGAGGCAAAAAGTCTCCATCCAGGTCGCTCCTGCTGCTCACTCTACAGTCAACCGCTTCTGCTACGTCTTGGATTTGGGATCCGCGTCGGTGTGGGATTATCTTGATGCGCAGAGCGTTTCCAACACCCTCAAAGCTTGCCCTGATATCTTCTCGCAGGATTTCATCGATTCGGTGTCGTTAAAGGCTGCGGAGAAGTTTGCAGTCGAGCACAAAACCCACTTGGGCCGTCACTGCGAGTGTGACTGGATGCGTCGACTGGACTTTAGTTATCAGTGCGACGCTGACTGCAAGATGTCTGCGCCTTTCAGTGTGGAGAAATCGATGCCGATTCTGGAAGTACCAGGAGGGTCAAAGATCCTTCTAGACGCTCTTCTGCTGACCGACAGGTTGATGCAGCCATTTAAGTCTGCGATGCGAACTCGAGACGCCACGTTTGTCCCGATACTTTGTCCTCTCGTGACTCCAGACACCCCAAAGTTACCTTCACAAGCTGCTGTCGCTCGAGCGATGAACGGCATTAGTCCTGGAGCTGGGTCGAGGTTCTTCTACAAGTTCAAGTTGAATCCAAATCCGCACTTTGTCGACTACATTGAGGAGCATTGGAAGGGGATGCATGGTTCGTCCTGCGAGTATTGCGACAGTTTATCCGACCAGGATAACCAAAAAGTGAAGAAGTATACAGATCTGACATCAAGCGAGGTCGAACGCATCCGGCTGAACTGCACGGGGCTGTATCGGCCGCTGAAAGCTGCGTTGGAAAGGGATCTAAGATTCGTGAGATTTGTACGACGACCACGGCGTCGTTCACGACGAGAATGGGATATAACTGGGAAATACAGGGGACTCGTGGCCGGCGTGACGGAGGGAGGAGTTCTTTGTGGCCTCTTCCTGGTGAGCGGATTTTGGCCACACGCATGATACGGCAATCTATCAGCCTCCTTTGATCCATATCCAGTGAACAACATCGTCATTACGTGTTAGTCCTTGTTCACCAGAAATAAATAAACGAAGGGTGAAGGAAGAATGTATTTGTTTTTTTTCTTAAGTGGCCTTGGTACTCACAAACACCTCCTCGATACGCTTGAGCACTACATCATGCAGATGGTCCAAAGTGTCGTGGAACGAGTGGAGGTTAATGCGAACCTCAGTGAAGGGGAGCATGCCCTCCTCTTGACTGTGAGAGACTAAATAATTTTGCACATCCTGTAAATTGCGGAAACCAACCGCACTCTCATCGCCACGGTATCTCGGGTCGGGTGAGTTCGTCATGAAGTTGTGGTGGTCAGCGTCATCCAGCGTCAGTAGGAAAGGCACGACGATACCCGAACAACTCGCGTTGCTGTCCTTCTCAGGAGCGTCAATCGTCTTTTGGTATAGGCGAGGATCGATGTGGAAGCCTTCAATAATCAGCGACTTGCCGTCTTTGAGGCACTTGTCGATGTCGGACTTGACTCCTTTGCGCACCACGTCACACTCCTTCTGGTATTCAGTGATGAGATCATCCGTCGACTGGAACTTGGTCGTAATGTAGGAAGTCTTCTCTTGCCTATGAAGACATTCGTAAGAGTCAAGAGTTGCAAGATCTGATGAATTGATTAGCTTTGGCAGTGATTCACGAACCCCGAGAAGTTGCACATGAGCTCAAAGATGAGGTCGGTCTGTAAAACGCTCGAGAGGTTGAGACGATCAGCCAGCTAAAGAAGTTTAACGTAAATAAGGTTAGTAAATAGCATTTGCATAAACTTTATACAACAACACACCTTCGTTGCGAGTGTGGATTTCCCGATGCAAGCCGTGCCCGCTAGCATAATCAACAGCGGAACTCGATTGCGATGAAAGCTGCAGCCCAGCAACCACCGTCAGCATATTTTTAAATTAACAACATCGTTTTTCCACATTTACCAACCTGGACATCATCCGGTAACACGAGATCTGTGGTTCCCCATATCCGAACACGAGCATGGTCTTATACAAAAAGTCCTCAAACTGCTCCTGCACGATATCCGTAAAGTTCAAGTCCACCAGCGTCTATACAAAAGCCAATCGTAACCATTGTCATCAGTCACGCCGTATCCTTCTCGTTCTACGAACCTCCTTACCCTCTTCAAGTCCAGCGAAATCTGCACCGCGTCCCTCGAATTGATCTACATTAAACATTAAAAAAACATTGTCATCCTCCATTATTTTCATCTCCGTTCGAAGTAACGAACCTTCGCACTGACTAGTGCGCGACACAGCAGATAACGCGACAGCACGTAGACGTGATCCTCGACCCACACGCGCACCTTGACGAAATCGTACTTGGACTGATTGCGCTTCACCACGACCTCAGCTTGCTGGGGGCCCAGTGCCTTCACTAGCGGCGCAGGTGGCGGCGTTTCCTCCACGCCCATAATACCGGACAGCGCCGCGTCATGCTCGTTGAGACTCATGCGCGATCTCCTTGGTCACTTCAAGACTGAGAAGCTCCGTAACGGTTGTCGCAGTTGTTTTACGGTATTTGATTCGTCAGAAATTAAAATAAAGTTCTGTGATTGGTGGAAAAAAATATTTTCTGCTGGCCAGTAAATGTTTTTGATGACCAAACTTGGGCCTGTGCCACTAGTGGAAGTGATGGCGTCAAGCACGATGAGCAGGAAGCGGAAGCTGGAGGACGCGTCCAGCTCCAGCTCGGAAGACGAACAGCCGCTGGTTGAGCAGAGCAGCGACAGCGAGAGTGAAGTGGAGGAAATGGAAGTGGAGAACGAACAGGTGAAGGAGGAGAGCAGATCGGAAAGTGAAGAGGAACCGGACGAGGGTGTGCAAGGCAGCGCAGACAATAGCGAAGCAGAAGACGAGCCAGAAAAGAGCAGCAGTGAGAGCGAAGTTGAGGAATCAGAGCAGGCACTTGTGCAGCAGAGTAGCGACAGTGAAGACGAAGAAGAGCCGGAAAAGAGCGACAGTGAGAGTGAAGTCGAGGAAATGGAAGTGGAGAACGAGGAGACTCAGGTGAAAGAAGACAGCAGCTCCGAAAGCGAAGAGGAGCAGGATGAGGTTGACCAGGAGAAGGAGCAGGTGGAGGCAAGCAGCAGCTCTGAAAGTGAGGAGGAAATGGAGAGAGTTAAACCGGTGGTGGAGAACTCTAGTAGCTCTGAGAGCGAGGAGGAGGAACTGGAGAGCGTGAAGCCAGTGGTATATAGCAGCTCTGAGAGCGAGGACGAGAAGGAGCAAGTCAAACCGGAGGTGGAGGCTTCAAGTAGCTCTGAGAGCGAAGAGGAAGTGGACAGTCTTAAACCAGTGGCGGAGAGCTACAGCAGCTCCGAGAGCGAGGAGGAGGTGGAGACGAAAGCGATTGTGAAGAAAGAGAAGCAGGAAGAGACAAATAAACAGAAGCCGAGAGAACCTGTCAAAATAGCAATGCCCACGGATCAACTCAAGAAACCCGTGAAGGTTGAAGTGCCTACGGATCAACCCAAGAAATTGGTGAAGGAACCCAAGAAATCAGTGAAGGTTGTGAAAGAACCGAAGGAACCTAAGAAGGCTGTAAAGGTTGCGGATGAACCAAAGAAATCGGTGAAGACTGCGGAGGAACCCAAGCAGAAAAGGCAGAAAACGGAAACAACACAAACGGAGAAGGAACTTTCAGACAGCGAGATCCGAATGCGCTCGGTGCGGCGTATGTTGGAGCCGTTTTCTCGGGAGCAACTGGTGGAGATTATGGCCAACGCGTGGGTTGCACTTTGCAGGCATGGAATACGGTACTTATATTGTACTAATCTCTTTGCGTTGTTTTTGGCTGTGTTCGTTATGTAGAGCAACGCAACATGATGCTTTTTACGCTGATCTCAAAGCTTCAAATTCCGATTTGATCCACCGGAAGGTTTTGGTGCGTGGCATGCCTCAAGATACGAAGCCTAGCGTGCTCTCGTCGACGCTTGAAGCATTTGGAAATGTGGAAGGTGCTGGTGTCGTAACGTCGTTAGGCATCGGCCATATCACCTTTGCCAATGTGGAAGACGCTATTCGCGTTGTCGCCTCGAGAAAGCCACTTTACGTTGACGTACGTAGCTGTTGGGTGTTACATTTTTGTTGACGGAAAGGTCTTTCCAAAGACTAATGGTTGTGTTGCTGCGCTTGTAGGGTCACAAACTGTCGTGCAGTTTAGGTCCAGTTAGAGGTAGTCACATGAGGACGTCAAGCCCGAATGGACCCTCCGTTCCACCACCGCCAAAGCAAAGGCCACAACAAAACCCACAAGTTACGCGCTCGGATGTGAACACTACAGAAGTGTTCGTATGGGGAATCGGTGATTTAACTGTAGAAGACCTCCAGGAGGAGTTCCAGAAGTTCGGTGAGGTGGAAATGGTCAAGGTTCCTCGCGATTACGCAACGAAGAAGAACAAAGGTTTCGGCTTTATTACGTTCCGCGACGAGGCAGCAGCGAAAGCTGCGCTAGAAGTCACGCCGAAGGAGATCAAAGTACGTCAAGTGTTGATTGTCACCCTCGTAACTTATACACTTACTGACATTTTTAACCTTGTATTTGTAGGGTCGCTATTTTTACTGCAAACCTAAGGTGAAGAACAATTAAAAGCAGAAGAACAGCTCCAACCGAAGTTTGCGAAAATTGGAAGCTGAAAGATCCTTTGGACGCACAAGAACAAACGTTTTGCTATCAATACCGGCTGTGATTCACAGCATTTGCACAGTAGATGCTGCCAACTTAGAAGTACCGGTACTTCATAGACATCGGTAATTCCTCAAGACTTTCTCATTGTGCTTCGAAGTACTACGTATTATAGTATTTTGCTTTAATATTACCTCACTGAGATGAAGCTTTGCGGTAGGCAGTTGCGATTGCACATTTAGTTTCGCTGCACAAGTCCAGCTTCTCAACTCCATTCAGCTGCGTGTATCGAAGTAAAAGTTAGCACCAGTCAAATCATCACGGGTTTGGTCGAAGAAGAAAAATACCTTATCGAAGAAGAGCAAGCCAGCTTGTTTCTCAATGACATCTAATGGCGCCTGAAAATCGCGCAGATTCTTGTTCTCTGGAATGATCTTGTTCGGCAGAATAAAGCCTGCCGCGGAAAACCCTTTTTCACCTCGCTTTTCACCCAACACTACCTTGAAGAAGTGTGTGGGGACAGCAACAGCATTCGGTGGTGTGCCCAGTACTGGGTACGCCACCTCGTATTCGCCAGTCCGCTTGTTTTTCTAGATGACAACAGAGAATTAGCAACAGAAAAGAGTAAGGAGAAGTTTGTTTTTTCACCTTTGGGAGAAACAATGGGCCAGTGATAACATAGACAGCGTCGTACTGGCCAGCCAGGTGGCGTATGAAGCCCTCCAGACGTGACCAGTAGCCACGGTTGAAGCCTACTCCGACTTGAGGAGACATGTTGGTCATCAGGAAACTCTCGTCCATAGCTTCCTGAGAGTGGGTCATGTCACCTGTACGAAATAGGAAAACAGGTTAAAAGCTGTTCTTGGTAGTCAACATTGTGGCAGCAACGTACGGGCAGGTGCGAGGTGGCCCTTGTCATATCCGCTCTTCAGGTACCGGTTCGGATGCACCCTGAATTGCTCCGGGACATCATTATCCACCGCAAACTTGGAGTGGGCTCGGTTGGTCTCTTGTTCAGCACGGAGCGAGTCCTTCGTCAAGTATTCCATGACCCACGACGCATTACGCGTGCTACCAGACCGACAATAAACGCATCAGCACCCCACACATGCATAAATAGTCAACCAGCACACACCGATAGTCATAGGACACGACGTATCCAGATCGCACATGCACGTTCGAGTCTGAGGGTATTCCGTAGCGCAGTGCTTCATGCTTGGGCAGTGTCTTGGGTTCTAAAGCCTTGCGATCAATTGGGATTGGGACCCGTCGAGTGGGTTTTCCCGCCTTGTCCTCCTGTTCCTCAACCCCCAGCAGTATCAACGTCCCTGCGACGCCAATAGAAATGCCAAATGACACACCGGCCAGCGTCCGCCTACTCGTCCACTCGTCAGTTCCACGCTCGCATCACAACCAGCCAGTTGCATTCTATTACTTGGCGCTTGCCGTAACTTACCGGAGGCTCGCAGGCAGCAAGTTATACAGGGATCGCGCCTGAGCACTTTGACGTCGACCCTTCATTACGAGCGATACCGTTACATTCACTCCTAAAAATAAGCTAGCACAAGCGGTGATTGGTTGAAAATACAGTTCTGGACGATCGGTGGTCTCGAAGCGACACAAAGCAACAAGTGACACAAGTGACTGGCAATCATGTCGAGGAAGAACAACCGCAACAAAATCAAGGCGCAGTATGAGCTCGAGGTGGAGAAGGAGCGACTGCGCAAGGAGAAGCTCATGAAGAAGCGCGAGCGGGTGCGTTTACCACGGTAATTTGATTAAAAGAGCTGATGGCTAATGGCAAAATACTGTTTGAACTTGCAGAAAGCTCAGAAGGAAAGTAAGACCGTGGTGAAAAAGGTCTCGAGTAAAGTGTTGAGAAGAATGCGCATCCGTCAGATGGAGAAGGAGGAGCGTGGAGAAATGGACGTGGACAAGGAGGAGAAGAAGAAGAGCAAGAAGGTGGAGAAGATGGAGACGGAGGAATAGACTTTGGCCACTTTCAAACCCTTTTCTGAGCTTCAAAAATATGGTGATGATGGCGCTACAGGTTATCCAAACAGCCAGACATGAAGCTGTCACGACGTTCAATGTCTTGGAGGGATTCCTGTTGACAGCGATACATGTTAGCGGGGATGAGCAATGGGTTTGCATAGGACACACAAACCTTGACAATGGATAGGAGCAAGCCCTCCCAAGCTTGATCCAGTGCCTATCAGAACGCAGTTAGTGGTGCGAAACCTCAATATTGCATAGAGAAAGCGACTTACGGCGGTCTTCTTCGCGATGTCGGACGCTGTGTCGAAAATCTCAGTGACAACAGAAGATGTGACGGTGTTGTGTAGAGCTGACGAAGACCTAGAGGGCTTGATATCCTTGGCTTCCCTCGCTCGCGCCTTCAACGGCAGTAAGACACTTAGTTCGGGAGATTCTGATGCTCTCACGCGGGGAGCTATGGGCTTCGGGAACAATTGTTTGCCTATTTGCCGATCAGTCGGTGTGATCTCCTCGCCATTGAGTCGCAGTGTATTCTAAGGCAGATTCACGTCAGTTCAGTATGATATCGCTCACAAAGCCTGCAGTTGTAAGACGCACACTGATTCGGGCTCCAATGTATCGGTTGAGAAGCGTTTTGGCACATACAGGATTCTGGGAAATAAATACCTACAAGTCACACCATACAATCAGCGCTAGAAAACAACCACCATCCCATTTACGACCATGAAGCTCACCTCTTCTGCTTTCGACCCCAAACTGCTCAGCCACAACAGCTCGTCAAATGACTGCAAGTCGTTGTACGCGAAGATCAGCCGCCTCAACCGAGTGAAAAGTTTGAGGTTGGCGTTCGTAGCACTACCAATAGCAGCCGTAACCTTGGCAATGCCCACACATCGGAACGAGATAGCGTTCACCAGGGGTTGTGCTTTCGCCAGCTCGAGCACTTCAAGTGCGTCTCCGTAGATGACAAGAATACGGTAATCGCCGTAAATTTCAACTTCCGAAAACCCCGCGTTGTTGTTATGTACAGTTGCTTCCTCTCGGCTCGTCGGTGTGATCTCTCGCGTTTTGTATCCAGCATGTGACTTCAATTCTTCACTCGCAGGGAGCCCCCAAGACGAAAGGGATGACAAGTCGCGTGAATTTTTACTGCTCACTGGGGAGTGGACGAGTTCCGCACGTCGCTCCCATGTTGCCTTGACACAAGAAATAGCATGTGCTCTAGCAGTGGCATCAGTATCATCGCTGTTCATCCCGTCCTTGCCTGGAGAATTGGCACGAAGCACAGCTTCCCTCCTGTCAGCTTCACTTAATGGCTTTAAATCCAGATGCTTCAGGGAGGGAAACCTTCGTATCATTCGTCCGCGATATTCGCCTTGGTTCGACGTGCAGACTCCATTCGAGTCCAGACGCAGCTCGTTGATTGACGATACCTACAATTAATTTGTTAGTTCGATGTCCAGCAAAGCGGTCAGAGCGAGAGAGAATGGCACAAACCTGAAAGAGAGCTTCAATCGATTCAAACGTCTCGAGCTTGTTGTTGGACAGGAAAAGTCTCAGCAGCGATGGCAGCTTGCCGATTGTTCCGATATGCGTGATCCGATTTCGACGAAGATTCAACTCGGTGAGTAGCAGCAACTTGTCGACATTCTCGACGGTAGAGATCATGTTGCCACCAAGATTGAGTACTCGTAGCTCCTTTAGCTCGTTGAGATTCTGCATCTGCTCAATCGCATTGCTTCAAGTAACCAATCAGCATTTCCGTCAAGGGACATCTTCGAGCATCTACAGCTCAATTGAGATAGTAGCGTACCTGTGTAAATCCAACACGTCGAGTTTCTTCAGACACTCCAGATTTTCGATAGTACGAAGACGGTTCTTCCCCATCATGAGTACGCGTAAATTCGGTACCAGATGCAAATTCTCGAGTTTCTATCAGTTGATCACGGATGCGTAAGTCATTAGAACCTAAAAAATATATACGTAGTAGCTGCTAAGATGGATGTTACCTCTATGCGATTGTTGTAAAGGTCGAGAAAAATGAGGTTCGGCAAGCCGAGTAAATTTTCAATCCGCCGGATGGCATTATTCTGGAGGTTGAGAAGTCGAAGAATTTGCTCCCCTTCGAGAAGAGGAATGACTGGCAGGTTGCGACGATCGAGGTTTAACCGCTCGGGATTCGATGCTTTCGTCTGATTTGTGGCAAAAAAAAAGTAAATCAGAGCCGTACCAAAGCAACAGCTATGCTTAGAACACTTACCTTCTGATTTCGATAAACAATAGGCACACCAGGGATTTCTGCAGTTACTGCAAAGTGCACCTATCCTTCGTCAGGTCAGCAGCTATACATTTCAACCTTCATTTACAAAACCTGATGCGCACCTCCTGATTTGGGCCACTGACGAGCTGCTCTGCAACCCCAGGCGTTTTACCACTGGTAAAAATTGTTGTATCTGCTTGCGTTTTGTTTGCTTGAATTCGGCCATCAATACTTGTTCGAGGATAGACATCGCTAGTTTGCTCCGAGTGCGGAGACTCTCCTTGACGGTACCAACCTTGCGTCTGCCATTCATTATAAAACATGAGTCATTGCAGTCAACGGTGGATACTGTAGAGCCGCCAACTTACAGAAAACGACGAGTCTAACGAGTTGGATAAAACATCGGTCGGCCTCCTAGTGAACAGAGAGGTAAGAGATCCAGGCCGTATCCCTAGTAGCAGCGTATCTTACCTGACGTAACCTCGAATATTGTCTTGAGATCCTGGATATCGGGTGTCAAGGATCTATAGGCACATTCGTTAGTTTTGATGTTCATATGCTACACTCGATAGTAGCACTAACTTCGCTAGCCGTGGCGGGACGTGCTAGAGGCTCTTTGATGGGCACATCTCGGTCGCCTTTTTGGAAATCTGTAGGCTAAAGCACGACAAATCAGTTAGTGTACAAGGAACAACACTAATGCAAGCCGTAACATTTTGTAATATAACTCACCGAATCAACTGTCGAACGTCGTTGCTGATAAAGCTGTTGATACGGTGGCAGGAGATGTCTCCGTCGGCTGGCTGGAGCCACTATACCTACCGGGGTTGAACGCTGTGAAGTAGCTGAAACTGCTCGGTTGGCCCCTAACGCGTTGAAGATTGTGCCGTTTACAGTAGCTGGAGAGCCCACAGCCCCTAACGGTTCTTCTGGCACGCTTTGCTTTGTCCACCGCAGGTTCTGGGAGTAAGGATACACGTTTGCCTTCCGTTCGTTAACTGCTGGTGTTCGAAGAGCTGGGTTGCGCGCTAGCTGAACTACAATTCGCAAGTGAATCGGTTAGATAACTTGCACTCGAACATCATTTGAGGGACAACCGCACTGCTGGGATCGTTGAGTTCTGGAAAAGCCCCTGGTGCCATAGATTTTTTCTCATAGCTTCGGCAAGGCGGCCCCAAATCCCCAGTAGCAGCACTCTTCACAAGGCCAATGTTAATCACCACCCAAGATAAACCAGTATGCCCAGTAATAAACGTACGAACGACGAGAGATTCTCCTTGCGCGCAGCAGCAATCTTGCTAAATAGGCCGAGGGTCACGTTGCCTTCGCTGCGTCTTGGAACAGTTGGCCCTCCAGGTGTAGCCGCACTAGCCATCATACCGGACGTAGACCCAGACAAAAACGCCTCCATAAAGCTTTTCTCGAAAAGTCTCTTTGGTTAGACTGTACACGAAGAGGCATAACGAAACAGTTAAAACGACCAGCATAAGATGCAAAACAGACCACAATTCAGTGAGCCTGAGTCACTGCCGCACAGCTTGATCTACACTATCATAGTACGGGGTTAAAAGGTATTTGTGTGTTGGCATGGTTATCACTAGCCGAGGAGACACGACAGACCGGAGGCTGCAGAACAACAGCGCTCTCAGTTTGTTTGGCCGGCCCTTCCTACCTCCTCTTCACTCCTTGATTAAGTCTCCGGCTCGTAGTCTGGGTTCTTTCGGAGGATAACAACGCCTTCTAGCACGTTTGTGAGCGGGAGGTACTCTTCAGTCGCGAGCTCCGCGCGATCCTTCACGTTCAGCAGCACAGGTGTCGTGTGCGTCTGGAAACCCGTGATAGACTTGGGACGACCAGCCTGACCCACAATCTCAACCTGCAAATTCCAAGTGAAAGCATAACAGCGGAGTATCGTGAGAACAATGCACGACAAACTTCCAGATTACAAGATAGCAACGTACCGCCTGGCCGACTCGGACAGATACTGGAAGCGGGTTCAGCTCCTCGTCTAGCGTGATCAGCATACGGGGCTGCATTGCTGTGGCGATGCAGTAGAGAATGTAGTGGGAAGTGTCCAGGATAGTGTGTTCCATATCTAGCGACGCGTGCAGGATCGTCAGCAGACCACTCACCGCCACACGAGACATGACCAACCGGTCTGAGTGGAACGGATGCAGGGTCATCAGACCCTTACCCATGTGCAGCAAACCCTGAGCGATACGAACAACAAAGAGGTGGTTTGCCTCGCGACTGTAGAATTCGGACAACTGCCGAAGCATTCCCGCCACTCGCGAGTTGTTCGTACCGGCCGCAACCAGACCAAGCGCGAGAATAGCGTTTTGAGCGACACCCGAGTCGACATCGTGCGTCAGGCGCGACAGTGTGTCAATCAGAGCATACTCCGGGTTCGACACGCTCAGCAGAGCAAACGCCAGCGGCACAGCGCGCCTCACAGCCACTTCTCCATACTGAAGCAAGTGGTCAAAGGACCGCATCGCCATTTCACTGCCAATGTTCTCGCCCATCGTAACCAGGGCAATACCGAGAACAGCAACGCTCTGGTGCTGCGCTTCGATAGGGTCTTCAATGTGTTCGGCGCAGGTACGCAGAAGCTGCTGCACCTTCAGCACGTTGCCTGAACCAGCGTAAGCACACGTCTCCAATGTGATCGCCAGGTACTTCGACATCTTGTGCTCAATAGTCTTAGCAGCCTCCAGCATAGCTTCGACGCGCTCTTGGCGGCTATACAGATCGATTCACACCATCCAGTTAGAATAGTTACGATCACGCTGCACAACAGTTCTAGCACAATACGTACCCAAGGTATAGCAGACCAAGCCCAAGAGCTAGGAAGCGAGCGCAGGAAGAGTCCAACTCCGCATCTGAGCTCTCCATCAGCCTCTGCATGAGTACACTTCCAGCCTCTTCGTCACAAGTACCCACCTCAACCATGCCAAGCGCCAGTGCAGCGTACGACACTTCCTGAATGTCAGCGTTCTCGTCAGCATGCGACACCACCGGAATAAGCAGCTCAGACACATCTTCACGAGCTGATCCAGCGTACGCAATTCCCAGACCCAAACAAGACGCACAGCGAATGGAGCAGTTGCCTGAGTCGATGTGCTCCGACAACAGCGCAAGAGCAGGATCACAGTCATTACGAATGCCAGCGCTGACCACACCGACACCTAGGATAGCGCCGGCCTTGACGTACTCGTCACCAGAGTAGAGGTACTTATCAATCTGCGTGATTCCCTCTTCGACGTTCCAAAGCATAAT
This sequence comes from Phytophthora multivora, assembly GCA_001314345.1. NCBI lineage: Eukaryota > Oomycota > Peronosporomycetes > Peronosporales > Peronosporaceae > Phytophthora > Phytophthora multivora. The sequence goes on along the minus strand of LGSM01000071.1, from coordinate 1,896 downwards.
CATACCCAGCGACGCAGCCGCACTCATCATACCGTGCTTCTTGTTCTTGTATAGCCACGTGTTGCCCTCCGGAGTCATCAGCTTGTCTGTTCCGTAACCAGCGTTCACCAGAGCGTTAACGAAGGTCGAAGCCAAGTTCGCACGCGCAGAGTCCGCAGGCTGTGAGCCAGAGTCCCGGCCGCGACCCACACTGGCCGTCTCCGACAAGTGCGACTTGTAGATGTCTTCGGGGGTCTTCGCCTCCATCACGTCAAGATCACGGGCCAGCGACAAGAACTTGTCGCTCAAGTCCGAGTTGCCGATGATCTCGTTCACCGATGCCTCACTCTCGTCCTCGTAGAAGCAACGCTGACGGCCCAAGATATACCCCATTTGGTTGCGCACCACGTCGTCCTTACACTTCTGGAAGACCTCGGCGACAAAATCATCGTTCCCAACACGCAGAGCCACACGAAGGGCGTCCGGATACTGCTCAAGGCGCAAGAACAGCGAGTAGGCAGTGTTCAATAGGTTCACCAGATCGTCAGCGTCCGACATGAAGTCAGCGCAGGCCAGCAGGTACAGGCACACTCGCTGGTAGTTCTTCTCGTCAATATCCGGGCTGTCAAGCAGCTTGGCCAGCTGCTGCACTTCAATGAGAATGTCAATGGCCTCAGGCTCCGCGTTGTGCTGCATGTGGAACGGCACGATGGCGTCCACGATCTCCAGCAAATCCTGCACGTCCGGGTCCACGGCGGCCTCAGCCGTGATGCGGGCGTTGTACTCCTCGCCCACTTCTCCGGCCAGTGAGCGGACGAACTCGTGGCCCCACGATCCCAAGTCCGTGCTATTGCCTAGCAGCTTGAACTTGAGGCTCTCGCGCGAGGCCTCCTTGGCCATGGTCATGGCCAGCACAGCCAGCACGTCGGCCATCAGCTTCTTGGCCTGGCCAGCCTGGAATGCCTCATAGGCGGTCTTCAGTTGGTCGTAAGAAGGTCGTAGAAACTTCAAAGGCTTGGGTACCGACGTCATCGACGACGTGGCCGTTCGGATCTCGCGGCGCAGTAGCTCCAGCGCCAGCTGCTTAACGCCAACGTCCTCCTGCGGGTCGCACACGCGCGTCACGGCTGTATCGAGGTCCTCCTTCAGCTTGCGGTCTTCCTCCGACTAAATAAAATAATTATTAATTAGAAACAAGAGCGGAAGAAGAAGATATTGATAGATGAAAAGTATCCGGACGACAAACGTACAAGCTCCTCCTCAACGGGGGCGTCTTCCGCCGGGTTAGCGGCCTTAGCAGCGTCGGAAGCCTTGTCATCCTTGGCCACAGGGTCCTTGGTAGGTACGGGGATCTGCGCCGTCTCCTTCATGGTGCTGGCTGGGGACTTCTCCACTTCCTTCCTTTGCGTTGTGGGATTTCCCCCTTGCTAAGGATCTTTATGTGAGGTGGCGCGAAGGTCGCGCGAAAAGAAATGACCAATTTGCAATTACATGGTCTATATTTGAAATTTATACTTTCGCACGACATTCCGAAAATGCAGAATTCAAAAAAGAACTCTGTTAGCAATATACTAACTGAGCACTCCTACTGTAGCATCCACTTCCCTTCTTCTGTATGGCGCCAGAGGGCTACAACTCAGTGGATGCCTGCCAGCAGCGCGATCACCGACAGCGAACATAACGGTAGGTTTTGTTTCTGGACCTTCTCAAGCACCTTACGTACGCGTATTCAAAACCAAGAACAAGAATTATCAACATCGAAATGCCTAATCCTATCTGTAGTAGGAGTCAAGGACACACCTGTATCATCAAGGCTAAAGCGTTGCGTTACCGACCCAGACGTAAAGCTTCGGAGCTTGGTAGATCACTGACGGTTGCGCTGGAAGTCGCGCTGCACTTGCTCGGGTGACTTGCCGT